>JAAAKQ030225295.1:0-11382 GCA_010016005.3 Zanna intricata | reverse complement strand
GGGTATAAAATAACCCTTCAGGAATGGAATGATGTAAATGTAAAATTTGCTTTATGATTAAGCTCATCATCTACAGATGTTAAAGATTTTATAAAAGGTTGAGATACAATCAATTGATATAAAAACTTTGGAAAAATATATTTAAAAATTATGTTAAAAACTTAACCTTAAATAAGGTTAAAAAATTAACTCAGGGTTCAGGTCTTAAACCCAAACCCTAAGTGGAAATAGCAGCTTGTAAGAGTTTACCAACTGCTGCTTGGGAATAATACCCTCAGAGACTGAACCCTCTGCCCATTCAGAAAGGACAATTTAGAATCAATTACAACATAAGTTTTACTCTTATGTTTAACAAAACCATGAAAACATTTATTAAAATTTAAGTTTAAACCAACTTTATGACAAAAATCAAATTGACATGAATCAAGATTTAAAAATAGCATCATAGGGTACTGTATCAAAGGCTTTAGATAAATCAAACATAGTTATACCCAAACCTCTCTGTTCTCCTGATCTTGCTGCACGGATTGCTTTATGTAATATGAAACAATTGGAAAATAAACCATTACCAGGCATAAATCCAGTCTGACAAGAACTAAGCTGAACTCTCTGTTGAATACGGTTCTCAAGAAAACCAGCATTTAGTCAAGCCAAAACTGAATCTATGGTTATAGGCCTCCAAGAACTTAGATCATCAAGATCCTTACCTCGCTTAGGTATAAAAACTATACAATTTTGAAGAAAAATTTTGGATAGTATTGGGTAACAATTAATAAAGTAAACAATTTTAATAAAAAATACTCAATGCCCAAAATGAGTATATTACGAGGTCATAAACCATCTGGACCAGGTGATCCTTTTTTCTTTAATTTATTGCAGCCTCTTTTGATTAGCAACACTCGGATGCGCGCTGTTAGTATGCACTCCAAGACCACGTTTAGTCTTGAAGATACAATTACACCCAGCAACACAACACGAATACTCACCTCTCTCTGGAAACTTAACATAATGCATTTAGCATTCTCTCTTTGCATTTAGCATAATGTGTTCACACTGAAATATATGACCTGAAATGAGGTCGAATTAGGTGCGAATTACACCTACTACAAGCTCATTCAATATTAGCAGGATGAACAGACCTATATGTTTCATAAGCCCATTCGTATCATCTGCAACTAAAAACAACGAGCATTGTCTACATTGTTGCTGTTGGAATGGAATTAAATACTGATCTGACTGGAATTGATGCTTACTAAATGATAACTAAAGAGGTTGGTGTAGCCTCTTGAGACCTGTTTATATATATATATAAAACACAAATAAAATAAATTTAAATAGGTTAAAATTTATAAAATAAAATTGAACTTATGCACAACACCAAAAAACACCAATACAGAAGTTCATAAAATATAAATAACATTGCCAATTGAAAACAAGTGAACCGTGCTTTTACATGTGATCTAAAAAGGTTGTATGTACACAACCCACTATACTACAAAAATGAGATATAATTCCACAATATAAAATTTTACATTCATCAAAACACAAATAATATCCCTGGTAAACCAGGTTACAACAAACTACGGACAAATATTCTATACCATAAATTAAATATTGCTTCATTATAAATGATATATTACATAGCTTCAAATAACAATATAATGTATCCACTATGATTAACTTTTTATTTGCTTTTAATTTTGAAAAATAAATAAAAACATTAGTGGCTATAATTAACATAGCACTCTCTACTAACTAATGGAACAACTTGGCAAACAAGGTACAGCCTGCCAGCTATCACAATACAAACAAAAAGTACAAAATAGAATATTATAAAATACAACATTTTGAAAATAGTTCCTGGTACTACAATTAAGAAAAAATATAATAAAAAACACAATTAATAAAGATTGTTGGTTAGACAATCTATCTCCTGCTTCTGTTTCTTTCAGGGTCTCTAAAATAAATTATAGCAAAACCAGAAAAGGAACTAAATTTTGAAAAATGTGGTATTTTGGAAAAATAAATACACCATGTATAATCTGAAGCGTTACCCAACGAATGAATGAATGCCCACATTTTAAAGATCGCCATCCACCGCTGGAATACTTTACATTATGACACAAGGCGCAGGGTCTAAAACCAATGAGTGTCTTAAAACCTAGCATATTTCAACCGATTAAGACAGCACCGGAATAATAGGACCCTACAATGTACAATGCTAAAACTGAATAGAATTTACAATTTCAAAGTTCGAGAATGGGGGCAACGTATACGCCTTTCAGATTTCAATGTGATGCAAAGAATAAATTCCTCTGATGCACCTCATCGACATGTTCCTTAAAAGTCACAATATATCTATACACTCGTCATATTACAATAAAGTTTGAACATTTAATACTACTAGGTGCCAACAATAGTCATCCAATATATAATATGTATACATCAAATACCCACAACATTCATGTCACACAAAATTAATGATTAGTTAATTAACGTCATTAATTCTGCTTACCAGAAAACTGGTCAATCCTGCTAAACATTGGATCAATAAGATATACACATGAGATGGGAGGGAGAGGCCCCCATGCCTTTTTCAAAAGGGAAGTCATGTATAATTCGCATCAGATTTATTTTAAGTAGACTTTTTTACTTCCTTTTATGAAGTAAAGGAAATATTGTGATTGTTAAAAATTTCGGTTTCAGATTTCAATGGAAATATCCATTTTGAATAGTTTCAGCGTGACGTCTATATGTACATACATAACTTAAAAACACTTAGCCGTAGGATGTTGAAATTTTAGATCTAGGACTGTTTGTTGTGAACCTCCCCTTTTGATTGCAATAGACTGAACTACATGTGTCCAAAAAAGCCCAAAATCCCAAAAACTTTGGGATTTTGGGCTTTTTTGTAACTGCAGTGATAAGCCCTCGTTGAGAACTTTTCAATGATATAAGTAGTACATATTTTCAGTGGTTCCAGAATTATAGCCAAATAAAATTTTGATTAATGAAATATTTGGATCTTACAAAGGAAGATATATTAGTTCGAATTGGACTTCATCTTCTTTTTTTATTTAAATATATCGATTTATTAATAATTATTAACCCATGATTGTAAAAAATGTTTACAATAAATAATAATTTAATAAGAACAATAAAAAAATCATAAGTTATTAGTGAAATAAAATTATATGAACTTTTAAAAATATGTAATTTAATATACATTATTATTACTTATGCATATGTGTAATAGAGTTGGTGAAACTGATTATTTAATATTAATTGAAAATTATAATTTAGAATCGTATTATTTTTTGATTTTTATTCAAAAAAGTTAAATGGTGTCCACAAGATTTTTTATGAAATAATACCTCAAAATTTGAAATAGGTAATTTTGCTTTGTAAAATGTGTGTTGGGTGGTAAGATACTGTCCTAAAAACCTTTGCTCTGAGGTGCATAAAAGTTTGTAGAACATTGATTCCTGTAAGGTTGTCTGGGTTTTTATAATTTTATACATTTTAGAAATGCATAACTCATCCAGGAATGTATAATATATTAACATTTCTTATCAAGTGGATGTTTACTTTTTAAGTAAGTCTGCATTTTTTTTAATTGGTTATTTTATTTCGTTTATTATCAACCAGGGCTTGAACCTAGCAGACTATTAGTTATTAATGGATGGTAGAAGTGTTTACATCTGATGTGGTGTATGGGGAGATAACCTTTGCGTATCATAATAATTAACTAAAAATAGTGCTATGTTATTATTTATGATTTTCATAGAAGCAGGTATTATCATCATGTGAAAAATTGCCTTAAGCTGCTGACCATACACCCTCATAATTCAAAAATATATTATAGTTAGGAATTTAATAGGATATTCATCTATCAGCAGCTTTAAAAATGTGATTTATTCTGTTTAATGTTTATGGTTATGATAGAAATGTTGAAAATTTTATCTTTGATCATATTTAATTATTTTATATTTCATAAAAGTAGTGGTATGATAAAATTACTTTTTATTAAAACTGGTAATATGTATGTTTGCATAGGGCTGTTATTCTAATGGTAATTGAGGATGTTGTGTACAACATATGTGATCAACGATTTCATGAATTTCGTATTGCAGAATTAAGTCCAAAAACTAGAGTTATACGCCGTACTCTTACAGATCTTGCCCAAAGAGCTTCATTGGATGCAGATAAAAATTTGATTATGTGAGTATCAGCAATGTTTTCAAATTTGTTGGAATTATTCTGTAAAAAATATGTGAGGTTACCACAGCATTAACATCCTTCCAAAAAATTCTGCCCTACTCATGTAAAAGAATTAACAAAAGAGTTATTTTAAGAAATTTTTGATTAGATAAAATTTTTTTTTTAAATATATTTATGGCGAAATTGAGTGTGTGTGTGTGTGTGTGTGTGTTTGTATATATATACACTCACACATATACATACACTACTTCTTGAACGTATACTACTTGAACGTTCTGTAATGTTGAGCCAAACTATCTTCAGGTGCGGCTGTGTTGTTAAGAAGTATTAAGCCTAACTAAAAACATGCTCTCTTCATCTGGCTGACACCTGTATTATGGCTAATGTGAACTGTTAAATTAACATTCATCAAAATTAAACTATTTGATATACCTTATTAATATGTATTGAAATAATTATAATTATTATGAATTTGTTAATTAATGTATTTAGTTTTAATTTATAATATTAAAATCAAAATATGATCTGATAATACAGTACTTTATAGCATAAACCACAGATTTATTTTAATCCCAATTTATTTGATAAAATTTGTAATTATTAATTAAAATATGGTGAACAAACATGTTATAGTAGTAGCTGTATAAGATAATTTAGTAGTGTAATATTTAAAAGCGTACTTTCTACCAATTAATTACAATGTAAGTTTAATTAATTGAGGTAAGGGTAAGTACAATTAATTACTGTACTTACCCTACAATGAAATTATTAAAAAGATGTTACGGTTTTATCTATCATTTATCACTTAGCTGTTAACACTCAAGACATAATAAAAAATTATTAATTAAGGCATATTTCATACAATCGAAAAAAACGCCATTGGTTACTTTTTCAAGTACCTTCACTTTTTCACAAGTAGCTCAATTTTGCTCATGTCATCTTACTCTTCATCACTGCTCTTGGAATCAGAATTGCTGTCTAATGAGATGACAGATTGTTTAACAAAGTTGTTAAACTCACTTTTCTTTGATAAGTATTTGTCTTCAATTTGTTTTATGAGGTCACACTTCCTTACTCAGTCTTCTTGGCCCATGCTATTATCTTCTCTTCAGCTAGTGTTTTGACTTGAGGAAAACTACAAGATGTATTTTTACTAGTGACATAGCTTTTAACATCAGCCCATATGAGTTCTATGGGCTGAAGTCGAGATGATATTGTGGCAACCTTAAGATATCATGACCCTTCTCTTGAACAGCTTCATCGAGAATGTAGCGCCAAAACCTAGGTTTGTGCAATTTTACCAGTTGTACAGCTCAGACACATACATAGCATTGGTGAAGGGAATGTTGTATTTCATGAGCCAGTTTTTCATATCTTGTTTTCTACTTTTGAGTTTGAGCTTTATTGATTTGAACATTATTGTCAGAAGTGTTGTCTATTATTAAAACATTCCTTAGCTCCAAATTTGGCGGCAATTTTTCTTTCATCCATTTTATAAACAAATCACTGTTTACGTTATGATGATAGTCCCCAGCTTGACTTGTTACTTTTCACATTGTCAAGGTATTTGGGACAATAGCTTTTTCACTACCAGCATAAATAATTATTAATTTGTACCCTTTAGAGATTGTACACCATTTTTGGAATTTTCTTATCACAATTCCCTGTTGGGGAGTCTTAACCTTTAAGACTTTGGGGGTTAGCGTCCCCACGGCCCTAGCCTCTGCAGCTTATTTCCCACTACACACAGAGCTGCAAAACACTTTCACTATACATATACTCTACACCATGAACACTACACAATTTACAACATACACAATCTCACAATTACACAGTAATATTCTACACTACTTTTTACACATACACTCGGTGATGTTGCGACACCTGAAAGGCCGAGACACTACCACTCTACCACGAAGGCTGGCTATGTTGTGACCTCTTACGAAACGCAATTGTAACCCAAGGTAGGAACTATCATGCCGATGGGTGAGTGGCTCAGTGTAGTGAACTCGAAGGATGTCCTCTTGGCACCTGGGCGAACCCAGTTGTAATTAGCTCTAGTTCCAGTATGCGTGCGCTCTGCTGGAGTGATCCATTATGTCGCCGGTACTTGTGAACACAAAATTAGTAATCCACAGATAACAAATATGATGGTTGGTGGTCTATCTGAAAAAACCACCAACTTTAGTCTTGTGAAAAGGCCTTGATCAACTTTGTCTGATGAAGATAAAAGTTCTGAAGAAGTGAGTTGTAAAATAGCAGACTTAAAATGTAATAATATATATAATAATATGTTTTATTGTTCTTCGGAATAGTCTAGAATTTCTTCAGAAAGTCTCACCTTTCCTGGTCAATAAGGTTTGTACGGTTTGTACTATAAGGTTGTACTGGTTTGTACGGTTCCTTGAAGAACATAAGATAATTGAGAGATGGAACAATACTAATAGAGACGTTCAGTGATGAGCAAAGTTGATCACTAATGCGTCTGAACAATATGGGTGGAATAAGTATAGGTGTGGTATGTCATAAATACTTGAACACTAGCTGAGGTGTAATTTTCTTCCAGGCTCTCCTTGAGATGGGCATTAATGAAATTGCTGAAGTTATTCAGCAAAGTGCTTCATCCCCAAGGTGTTACAAAAGTGAAGAGAATTACAAAACGTCAAAATGGTAAAGAAGAACTAACACCTCACTTATTTTAACTTTAACCTTCCAACACTGCCATAGAAAATTAAAGTAGGTTACCTGCTGGTTAGAGTACGGCCTTTCATTCCAAATCCACAGCATTGTTTTTAATGTTAAAGGTATGGCCATACCACAACTTCTAGCCCGAACACCGAAATATATGCCAGATTTGCAAAATAAGGCCACAAGTACATTGACTATCAAGAGGAAGAAAAATGTGTAAATTGTGAGGGAAAACATACAGGTCGATCTCGAGACTGCCCCACTTTTAAAGAAGAGAAGGCAATCCTTAAAATCAGTACTGAACAAAAACTTTCTTTCCAAGCCGCTTGAAGAGAATATAAAAAATGCTTAACTCTCAAAAACTGGTTATACCAGATGTCTCTTTTGCCGCTACGACATTAAGTAAAACAAATGTAAATGCAAGCAGCAAACAGTGTGGATCTTGCAGCGAGTTCAAAAAACTTGTTCAGGTTCTATCTGATCAGGTTGCTTCACTTATTACAACTATTTCCGAGTTAGTGGAAGTACATAAGACGTTAGTAGTTAACACTAATGAAAGTAGCACTAGTGGCATTCATCTGAAAGTTCCTGTCCCCAACTTTGGGGACAAGGGTAAATACTGCTGGCGGTAAGCCATCAAATAAGCTCCTTGCTAAGGGAGCCCACATAACCACTCTTTCTGGGGTGTCATCTACGACTTCCCATTCCTCAAACTCTCCTCTTCCAACACTGCATTTGTTGAGGGATATGGTAGAGGAACCGCCTGATCCCAGGGCAACAGATTTTCTAAATTTTAAAAGTTCAAAAAAGAAAAACCGAATCACATACAACTAATTACATGGTTTTCCTGCAATTCTATACCTCTAACTACCTTTATTTATGAACATTATTGAGTGGAACATTAGGGGTCTTAGATCTCGCATTGAAGATGTTTGAATATTGATCCGTGCACATGAACCACTGATCTTGTGCTTCCAGGAAACACACCTTTTACACCAAGATGCATTAACACTCAGAAGCTATTTCAGGGATTGATACGCCTATGTAGTAGACAGTACAGAGAAAGTGGAATAGTTACCGTTTTTATGCGGAATGAGGTGACGACTACAAGAATACCATTACGTACCCTTATTCTTGCTGTAGCTATGAAGGTCTCTGTCCCCTTCAAATTATTTATCTGTAACTTGTATCTCTCACCGAACTCTGAGTTTAGTTCTCTTGAAATATCAATCTACTCGGTCAGATCCCATCGCCTGCGTTAATAGTGGGAGACTTCAATGCACACCATATTTCCTGGGGCTCATCTTACTACTCTTCTCAAGGAAATATGATAAACACAGTAAGACAAAACTTAGACCTTTGTCTACCAAATGATGGATCATATACATTCATATCTTCATCGACTCTTGTCAAACATCTGCTCACCAAACTGTTTCCCTCATGTTAATTAGCTTGTGAAGACCTTCACGGTAGTGACCATAGACCAATTATTATCACTTTTGATGTTGACAGAAGGTGAAAAAAAAAAACAGAGGTGGATTGTTGAAAAGGTGAACTGGAACAGATACCATAAAGCTTTCCCAACACAATATGATGATAGTGCAGACATCCTTAACCAACTCTCATCCTTTAAATCTCTAATACTTGAGAATGCAAATACATATATTCCACAAACATTGGGAAATCCTAGATGATCTTCCATTCCTTGGTGGAATGGTGATTGCCAAAACGCTATTAGCAACTGATGGCAAGCATTGCGCAAATTTAACTGCAGGCCAACTATTGAACATCTAGATTTATACCATAAAGCCAGAGCGGTTTGTTGTCTGATGTTTTAAGACGCTAGGAGAAAGTCTTGGAAGAAGTACGTGGACACCATCTCACTCACTACTCCCCCATCTGCCGTGTGGAAAAAGATCTGTACAATCTGCGGATCACCAAAACAATCCATTCTTGGGCTCATACATGGAGAACTCATTATTCACCTTCTACAGTGGCAAGTTACTTTGCAGTGTGTTTCCGATCAGTGTCTCCCATTTCATCTTACAGTGGTGAATTTCAGAGGTACAAATTGCAAATGGAAGCACTTTGTTAAATGTTGGCGATTTGGTTGGTGAATTAAACACTCCTTT
Source organism: Zanna intricata (assembly GCA_010016005.3). NCBI lineage: Eukaryota > Metazoa > Arthropoda > Insecta > Hemiptera > Fulgoridae > Zanna > Zanna intricata. The sequence goes on along the minus strand of JAAAKQ030225295.1, from coordinate 2,341 downwards.
TTCTTTCAAAGATTTGTCACATGCACTTAATAACTCATGTGACACCTTCCCTGGTCCTGACAACATTCGTCTCAGTATGCTATCTCACCTTCCTAAATCGGCACTAAAACACCTATTATGTATTTATAATGGTCTTTTCTCCTCACAAACCTTCTCTTCAATCTGGTCAGAATCCTTTGTCATACCAATATTTAAACCTGGTAAAAACAAAGCAGACCCCTCAAGTTACTGACCTATCTCTTTGACAAGCGTTTTGTGTAAAGTAATGGAGAGAATGGTGAATCGCAGGCTCACGTGGTACTTAGAGAGATAGCCTTCTTTGTCCAGAAAAATGCGGTTTCTGCCAAGGACATTCTTCCATTGACCACTTAGTGACACTGGAAGCAGCTATTCAAAACGCTTTCCTCCTCCTCCTTTGCAAGACAGCAAAAAGGCCAGCATCTTTTTGCTGTCTTGCAAGATATCAACAAGGCTTATGACACGGCCTGGCGACATGGCATTCTTAATACCCTTAAGGAATGGGGTGTCAAAGGGTGTATGTTTGCAATTATCAGAGGTTTCTTAAATAACCAAAGTTTCCATGTTCATGTTGGAGATAGTGTAGTCTTGGAAAATGGTGTACCTCAAGGAAGTGTATTAAGTGCCACATTGTTTACTATAGTAATCAGCAGTATTACTGAATGTGTGCGGCCACCTGATCACGTTCTTTATATGTTGATGATTTTGCCATGTACATTACGTCCCATTCGAGAGCCACAGCACACAGCAGAGAGACTACTTCAGAACATAATTTCTCGCCTTGAAGCTGGGTCCAGAGTTACCAGCTTCTCATTTTCATCCAGAAAACAAAATGTGTAATCTTTTCTTGTTTGCGGGACCTTTTTATATCACAAATCTTTCTGAATGAAGAGGAAATTGCTTTCTCTCATGGTATTAAGTTCTTAGGATTGTCTTTTGACAGCCGTCTTACGTGGGTCGATCACATCAAACAATTAAAAGCGAAATGTTCCAGAATGCTAGATATGCTATGAGATCTTAGCAATACAAATTGGGGAGCCAATAGATCATGAATGTTGCGTTTTTATTATTCCTTAGTTCGTTCCTGCATAGATTATGGCTGTATCGCCTACTCTTCAGCGCAAAATAACGCATTGAAGATCTTAGATGCAGTACACCATTATTTTTTTTTTGTTTTACTACAGGTGCCTTTAAATCAAGCCCTGTCGTAAGCTTGCTTGTTGACTGCAGTGAACCATTATCACTTTGGGATAGACGGAACCGGTTTTATTATCCTACTTTGTCTGTCTAAAAAGACAGCCATATCACCATTTGAATTGGTTCCTGGGAATCCTAATTTAGGAAGATGTGATAACCATCCACTTTCTACTGCTCCTGTAGTTGTCTGTACCCATCGCCTACTGCACCTTATAAATGTTGGCATGCCTTCTATTTTTCCAACATATGTGTGTTCATATCCTCTGTGGAGAATCAACCTTCTAAATTTTATTTTTGATCGTACTAATTACAATAAAGAATCAACATCATCTATTGTCTTCCAGCAAATGTTTGACCATTTATACAATAAATACACTTATACAGTAGTATACACTGATGGATCGAAACAATGGTCAAACAAAAATACCGTTGGTTGTGCATTTGTAATCAATGCTAAAACATATATGTTTGGCTTATGGGGGGTATCGCAAGTGTATTTACTAAACTGTACTCAATAAATAAGGTTCTGAATATCATTAACCCTACTTATTGAAATATCCTTATTTGTAGTGACTTGTGCAGTGCTCTCTAGAGAACTTTTATTCCAGGCATCCTATTGTCATATAAATTTGTAACGCAATCGCTGAGTTGAACCATTGCAACACACAAGTGAGTTTCTGCTAGATCCCTACATGGAGCCACGTGGAGATTCTGGGAAATGAACATATGGATTCCGCAGCTGAGTACCCCCCTCCCCGCCCAGTATGTAGTCAATCATCCTTTACTATCTGTGACTTTATAAACTGTAAAACTCACTCTTTGTGCAAAGTGGCAAGATGGCTAGACGGCTATAGTTGATAACAAACTGCGGTATATTAAAAATTCTGTATTGCCATGGGACACCTCATGCAGAAAAATTCATCGTGAGGAAGTGATCCTCTGTCGATTGTGGGTAGGACATACAAGAGCTACTCACGGGTATCTCATGTCAGCAATAAATGCGCCAGTATGTACATAATGCAACTGCCACTTGACTGTGCACCACATCCTTGTGGAGTGCGTGCGTTATGCGGCCTTACATTGTAAGTTTAAATTATCCATGACTGTTCACCAAATCTTGGGTAAC
>JAAAKQ030225273.1:0-11382 GCA_010016005.3 Zanna intricata | reverse complement strand
TATTATAAATCGGTATACCATCTTTATTTAACACATTATTGGTTTTTAATTTATGTACCACAAAATTCTCTTTTACTTTCCGGTATGCTCCGTCTATTTTACCAATGATCATTCTTTACATAAAAGATAATAAATCTATTTTTATAAATTGTACTCATCTAAATACAAATATGCATTGTATTTACTTTCCCTTTGAGGCCAATATGGGAGAAACTTTTTGGATATCTATAGCTGCAAAACAAAGCTTTCCCTATCCATGTTTAAATGAATACGTTTCACTATTTTAATCGGAGTAATATTCTTACAAAGCTTACAAGAACCTTCTGCTAATAACAAACACCTATATTGTTTTTTTCATTAATCAGAATATGCCTAGATTAGAAAATAATACATTTAATTTGAGTTATCTAAATGTATATTTAAATTTTGGTGCCAAAAACAAGACATTTATTAACAGAACTCTAACAGCAGAATAATATTTCATTCTACATTGCAACTAATGTGGTAAACACTTCAACCATACTATCTACAATATTAATATTTCAAAGTATGTTTTTAATATATAATTTAAAAGAACTGATCTGATGAGGCAGAAATCTTTGCAAATTATTCAACATCAAAAAAGAAATAGAAACAAAGAGAAACCAATAAGCAGAAAATACTACTACTACTACTGCACATATATACAGAGTGATTCAGAAGGATAGGGCAATACTTTGAAAACTCATTCTAGAGGCTAAAAATAAGTAAAAAGTTCATACAGGGTGAAAGATTTCGCCCGAATTTCAGTTCCTCCAGGTAAATTAAGGGTTTCTGAAATTCTGGGAAGGTCAATTAAGAGGCAAATTCAATTGTTTCTTATGGTTTTTGAGCTGGGATGCTCTTAGTTTTCGTCGGTTTTGTTGTTAATAAGAGTCGAAATGTTTAAAATTTTATTTGTTTTCTGTTGAAATTATTTACATCAATCTTCCTGTAATTAAATTCTCTACAATTTATGTTTAAAAAATGTATGATTTATTCCCAATTTAACAAGATTATTGTACGTCAAACGTAAAAAAATGTGTTTTTTGACACTATTTTTGGCATATCTATTTTTGGAATATCTTAGAAACTAAGAGATACAGTTCTGGGACCTATTTTTTTTTTTGATTTCCCAGCTCAAAAACCATAAGAAACCATTGAATTTGCCACTTAACCTTTTGGCTATGGCCATATTTTTAAATGCGGCCAATGCAAAAACTTTCAATGGTTACGCACATGATTTCTCATTTATTTTTCATCCGAAAAATCTCACAAAATTAGGGTAGGTTAACAAAGAATTGGTGATTCATACGGTACATTATAATAGAGTCATAATTGTACATTAATTTTTAACTTATTTTAATATTTTTGATCTCCTGATGATGGTTTAAATAAACCAAAAGATCTTGACGGTATAATACATCTTTCTTGCTGGTAAGGTGGATATAAAAAAAAAAAAAAAAAAATTTTTTTGAATTACTTTAGTATTTATATACTAGTGAAAACCATGTTAAGAAAAAATATTCAAAAAGTTTAGATTGTAGTCAAACTTTAAACTTCAACAACAAACTTTAAATTTCATAAGCAATTATTAGAATATTCATTTATAAACTGTAGTATGATGCAATGCAGAATCCAATCATTCAAATCCCATGATTCAACTACTCATCCCAACGGTTCAACAACTCTTAAATGATCATTAATGCCAAAGAAAAACAGAGAAGAAAGCAATGAAAAACCACTTGAATTATCTTGCTAATTTGATTACTTGGGTTATTAACATTTAGTTAATGGAAATTTTTTAGAATTGAACAACTTGAGAAGAAATAATAAGATTACCACACTGCAATTATAGAAACAGGTTGTTATCAGTCATCAGATGATGAATATTCTTTTTTTTTTACTAATAAAATAAGATTAATCAAAAGATAAATCATGAGTTCATTACATAAATATATATTGTGTTCTGATTTGTTTTATTCCATGAAGAGAAGATAACAACAGGATATACAAACTGTTAAAACATATACAACAAAATTTTAAAAATAAGTTATCTACAGACACTTTTATTTAGTCAAAAACCTTTTAAATTTGCATTAAAACATCAGTTATTCCTAATGACTGAACACCTTACAGTTTTAATAAGTGGCTATTAATACCTGATAGTAACTGTTTCTAACTTATAATAAATCTCTTTTACATTTTTAACAAACTCTTAACGAGACAATCAAATGCAGAAAACACAAGTAACTTCCAGATATTTAAATTAACTAATAATAAATAACATACTTCTATTAAAAATAAAAAAACTACAAAAATTAAAGTACAATAAAAAAAAGATTTTCTTGACACAGTAATAAATCATTTTTTTCATTAAAAATCAAGGGAAAAAATTCTATATCAAACTGTACTTTTCATCAGACTAAATAAATATGTAATCACATAAATACTACAGCAGTAAAAAAAAGAAATAATAAAAGTAGCTAAGAGACTAAGTAAATACAAAATTTTGCGGTCAAATATGTACATATCATTATCGGTAACATTAGTATTATTTTAACACACCTATGTATACCTGTTAATTTATGTTTCCCCAGAACAAGACGGAAAAACCTACAAAATAAAACCTTACAGAAAACTTGCCAGAAACAATAACAATACTTACCAACAATACCAGAAAGTAGTCTTAAACTTCTTTCTCTAAGAAATGCCCGAGCTTCCTGATTGTCCTGCGAGATGATATCAACTTGTTTCGACAATCCATTTTCACTTTGCTCATTTGATGTACAAATGTCCTGCATTTTTATTATTTTGTTTTATTTAACAGCTGATGTTAACGCTAACAGTAAATTAATAGTATGAATTTTATTTTAACAACCACAAGCACCTAATATAATAATAATTATTAAAACTCCAAACCAGACTATTATATGGTTTTTTTCTTACAGATTATGATTAATAAAATATCTAAGACGGGCTGGTCATGGAATACCCAAATATATACATCAGGAAGTACAGGATTCTAGGCGATCAACAAACAAATTCAACTGCATTAACATTAAACTCAACTCTAACAGCCAGAAGCATAATATTCAAAATAATTTATTTATTTAAAACATTTCTATAAGTGCTGTAATTTTTTTTATTCCTTTATTCAAATATTTTTTGAAAATATATTGAGCACAAAAATCTTTTGAAAAAATATTTATCATATACCACTACAAATATAATGCCACTTCTTCACTGATAACACATCAAATCACATTCAGGAACATAAAATGGCTTAATAATAACACCATCATAAAAATAAAACACCTATATATTATATTTTGTATAAGGAACTCTGTACCTCTAGTTATGTACAAAATGAAATTCAGTGAATGAAAAACAAACATCAATCAATTGCGTATATATAATAAAATAATAAATGACCTAAAACTTAAATTATAAATCAATTACCACAAATACTTTTAATGTCATCTGAGAGGTTGGGTAATTAGCTATGAAATAAAAATATGAGGAAAATCTATATACTGTACATCTTACTATTTGATATTAATAACAAAGATTTTAAAAACCCTACTAATCTTCTGATATATTAAATTAAAATTATTTTTTATTCAGAGAAAAACTAACACAAAAAATAAAAATGAAATTGAAATAAAAAGATAGCTATTAACAGGAATATAAAATATTAATATTATAATACTAACAAAGCAATATAAAATAACTCCCAACTTCAATTTCCTTAATATGGAATTCTTATAATGCTTGGAAATGAATTTGTGGGATATTTGTGCAAAGAGCATATGAAGCTGCCTATAATCATTTGCTCATGACACCGTTTACAGAAACAGAACTAAGATCATCCCCTCTACTAAAAAAATAAAAAATTGAAGAATAATTTTAAATATAGTAGAAATCGGTTATAACAAGGTCACTTGTAAAGAGAATCCGGTTGTAAAAAGCAAAAATAAAAAACTATATATGAAATTATTCATATATAGAAAAGGTTTCTTTAATGAGCTAAGTTAGAAGTTGGTTATAATGAGCAAATTATTTTGTTTTGAATAAATTTATTCCCCGATTAATTGAAAGCGGGAACGATTTTAAAATACAAAAATTAAATGTAAGTCATTAATACTGTTTATAATATTGAATGTTAACAATGAAGGCTCAAAACAATGAATGTTCAATTAGGCTAGGGAGGCGATGATCTCTTCACAATAAGTAAAAGTGGGTAATAAGAAAAAATCCAGACACAGTAATAAGAATCTACGTATGGATTCAGAATCCATGTATGGATTCTGGGAAATTACATTCCTTTAATATCATGAAGTTTATACAGCTAGTATGACGATGGGAAAGGTAAGTAATTTTACAGTAGAGGTCAGGTAGTCAGTCGATTCTTAAACAATTTTATTACTGTTTGTGCAGTACATTTATATGTTTAACTAGGGCTGAAGTTAGCGTATTTTCTGCGAGTGTGTACTGGCATTTTTTGATAAAGTTTTACAGCACAGAGATAATATCAGGTGTTAAAAGAAAAATTCTTTCTCTTAGTTATAAATTAAACATTACTGAGGAATTAGAAAACAGGCAGTCTAATTCTGACATGTGTACAACTCATGGGCTTTTTATTTCTACTGTCTCAACGATCTGTAAGAACCATGATAAGTTAAGGGAAAAAAAAAAAAAAAAATCAGTCTCAGGTAAAGAAGAAAAGACTACATGAAAAAAATTGGACAAAACTCTTATTTTGTGGTTCAAAGTGGATGTGAAAGTGTTCCCATAAACAGACCCATTTTCAAAATTCAAGCAAGAAATATTTACTGTTCAAATAGAATACAAATGGTCTGTTTACAGCATCAAATTATTTTTTGAGAAAATTAATGATGATGATTAATGATGGTTAGATTAGAAGACTAATTTTCATATTACTAACTGGCTGGATAAAAAATGGCCATTAATAAAATCGGATTATGTATGGAAAAACATATTAAGGCTGATGAAACGGCTTTATTTTATAAATTGACTCTGGATAAAACATTAAAAAAATATATATATTTCAGCAGAATGCATTCAGAAGGCTTACTGTTCTTATGTATTTGAATATGACTGGAACTGAAAAAATAAAATTATTTGGTCACTGGAAAATCAAGAAACCCCTGCTGCTTTATGAATGTCAAAAAACTTCTCATCAAATATTTAAGGATGTTTAATAGTTAAATATTTAATAAGTTCTACAATTTTTGAAGCTGAGATTTGTAAATGGGGCTGCAACTGAGAAAAAAGAAGAGAGAAATTTTACTGCTAATTCATAACTGTTGAACATACCCAGTACTGAAAAAGCTCACTAACATAAAAATTGTAATTTTGCCTTCGAAACTACTGCAAAGCAACAAGCGTACCAAGGCATTACTCCCTCTTTAAAGTTCACTTCAGACATTTTCTGATGTTACAATTACTTGACTGCTTAGAAGAAAATAAGAGTTTGATCCAAATGTTTTGGATGGCATCAAATTAATCAATAGAGGATGGATAAAAATTGTTTTAAAAAATCCGGTCTTGCTGCAGTCGTAACTAAACATTATGATCCAGAAGATTAATTTTCCAAGTGAATTCAGACCACTGATTTCAAAAGGTATTTAACAGATGTAATATGGATGATTATGTGCATGCTGACCATGATGTGCTAGTAACTGAAAGTTGAGAAGATGAAGAAATCAAGTGTTACACAGGCAAATCAGGAAAATTGAAAGCGAAAATGAAGATGACATGATAACTGAGAATTCAGTCATTTTCATCTGTGCAGCTCAAGACAGTTCAGAATTGCTTACGAAATATAATGTCAGTGATGAGTTTATATAATGATTAAATGGTTTAAAAAACTGTTTTGATGATTTCACTTGAAAAAATAAAAAAGCAATTATAGACAACTTTAAGTTAAAAGATTTACATTTTTTGATGTAAGCAAACGTTACTGCATGCACAAACATTTTTAAGTGTATTTAAATGTAAGTTACACAAGTTACAGTGTTTTATTTCAAAAATAACCTCCTCACCAATTTTAGAAAAATTTACAAAACTTTTTTATACATGTACAATAAGAAATGTATGTCCTTACAATTTTATGCATATTTATTTATTTGTATCTCATTATAACAGACTTTCATTGCATTCAGAAATTTATCAAAGGGAAATGATCATAAGTTCTGGAATGTAAAGCATTTCATCAATTTGCTGGTTATTTCATGGGAGAGGGAGCAGTAGTATGCTACTATAATCTCAGTGTTTAGATTACTGTGTCTTACCCGAACAGGAAAAATAAATAAAATAACATATAAAAACAATTAAAATTTGCAAATACTTCTGAATAGCTACCACCAAAGTACAGCACAGGATAATAATTAGACAATCTGAGTTAGCTTATATGAAATTTCTGAAATAGTTCTTGGAGAACTCTCAAATTTTTCATGTTCTTTAAGGGATTCTATCATTTCGGTGACAATTTACAATACTGTAATGCTAGAGGAATAATCCCCAAAAAGTAGCTTAATCTATCAACAAATAAGATGCTACAACTGGCTCAACATTACAGATGAAAATTCAAAATTGTTATTTCTTTTTTTTATTCCTAAGTATTATTTAAAATAACAGATTGGCAGAACTGTGTTTTTTGTATGTTCTGGGTCTGTACGTATATGTTATGATGTGTTGATGATGTAAATAAAGTTTTGATGTTATTTTTATATTATTCTGAATTGATGTTAATCCTTTAAACAGGTTATGGGCCCAGGAAATGTCCTTAACAAATAATTTTATACCAAAATTGATTGGTCATAGATGTGTTCTGCATTTAAAATATATTGTGTTGATCAGCAAGATGATTAACCTTTCAAAGTTAAAATAGCAGGATTAGAGCTCTCGTCCATTTGTAAATTTAAAGGTATAAATTTCTCTCAATGGAGATTTTAAGTAGTACGTGTTTTAAAAATAGAATTAATTTATCAGATGACTGATCAATAAAACCATTGTTAGCCAATGATGAAAAACATGCCATTGCCATGTTTACAATTAAAATGAAGCTCTCAAATCAATCTCGTGGAAAATTGCAACTCTTGTAAAGAAATGTTAAATAAATTACATTCTATCTTTAAAAAAAAATTTAACTTTCATAAGACATTTTTATAAGATAAATTAAGAATGTATACTAACAATACCATAGAACTGGATAATGTAAGGACTTCATAATTTTAGAAACATATAAGAATTTGTTGATAACTTATAGATCTAAAATGAGGTCTCATTTTATAGAAAAACACATCAAGTTTGTCAAGGTTAGAATTTGATCTGAATATATGTTAAAGCTCTTAGAAAGTTACATGCCAAAGGAATATCGTCTTGAAATAGCAAGTGACATTCAATTTGTAGATGAAAGTTGTCACTTCAGAAAACGAACACAAACTATTTTTGGTGAATCACACTAAAAGGCAAATAAGCCTGGTTAAGGGACATTCAGCAAAATCTGTGGCCCAATTTCAGAAGACTAACTTGCTGGAACTATTTATTTTATTCTATTTAAAAATGGCTTAAGTAGTTTTAGAAAAGTTATGTTCATGAAGTACAAAAGTGATGCTCTAGATCTTTTCAAAAATGTTTAATTTATGTGTATATATGTTTTATGTTTGGTTAAATCACTCAGCATAGACAATAAATAGTACTGGATATATAAAGAGACTTAAAATTTTCTCAATCTGGAAGGAACTGAACCTCAGACTACTTATACAACTCATACTGGACCCCCTTATACACCTGAAATCCAGCAGATCAGAATGAGATAAGCACACATTATTGAAAGTGCTTGATTTATGATTCATTCAAAACAAATTCCACTATCTCTATGGCCTGAAACTTTAAGTACAGTTTTTCTTATATTACACAGAGCAACAATTGTTGAAGCTCCTGATTCCACTCCATACAAGCTGAGGACAAGAAAAGCTTCGCTCATATTTTAAAGAGGTTTGCTCTGATACATATATCCATGTTCCTGATCAAGTGCAAAAGAAATCCACCAAAAAGCAAAAAGTTGATTTTTGTTGGCTATGATAAAGAATTATCAATTATAGCTAATATAATACAATTTTGAAAACAATTAAAATATCTAGAAATGTAATCTTTAATGAAAATGTAATATGTCAACCAGTTTTTAAACCTAATCATACAATTCAAATTTTGAATATAGAAGACAATCATCTCCAAGAAAAGAACTGGACAATACTAGAAAAGAAAAAGACAACAAAGAAACAACAGAAAATGAAGAACAAATATCTGAAAGTACATAGCAAGAAAGAAGAACTGTACTTCAAGATTGTGCAATAAAACTGCATATTATTATCTTTGCCCAAGAGAATCTATTCATCACCCTACACTAGGATGTCAACTATTCAGACTTGCAGAATTCTTTAACTTGTCAAGAGGCTATGGACTCTTCTCAATCTAAACAGTGGAAAGAGTCCATTCAACAAGTAATAAAATCACTTGAAAAGAATAATACATGGGAAATAGCACAGCTACACAAACACAAGAAAGTCATTGGATCTAAGTGGATTTTTAAAACAAATATTTCCCTAATTGAGATACTGAACATTTTAAAGCAAGGCTGTGGCTGAAGGGTTTACACAAATGGAGGGAGTAGATTTATGAAGCTCACTTACCTAACTCAGTTTGAGTTAGGTACACAGTTTGAGTTGTTCTAGCCAGTGTACATGCAGCCATGAGGTGTAGCACCATCCAGATGAGGGCAGTTTAGGTTTGTAATCGCTGTTGGCAAGATGGGGACTGCACTGCTGAGGGCATGGTAGTCCATGTAGCCGTGAGGTGTAGGTCCGTCTTGACAAGGGCAGATCATGTGATAAAGTAAATGTCACGTGGTGATAAGTTTAATTTGGTGTTTAAATTCAAGGCTAATTTGGTCAATTCTGACCTATAAGGGAAATAGGTCTAAATTACTGTTGTTGCAAGAAACATTTTTCTTTCTTGGTGTGTTAATTAATTACTGATAACAATGAGACATTTACAGTCACTATTAGCTTGTATAAATAAGAGTACTAGGTGCAGGATTCATGCTTCCATGAACTCGGTTAGCTAGTCAGAGAGCAACATGTAGAACAGAAGAGATGTCCAAAAGAAGCCTACAGTGAAGGTAAAGGCTGAGTTAAAATTTACTGATGTAATTCTACAGAGGCATTTGCGTTGGTGGCATGCCAAACGAGGCCAGGCTGATAACTGATATGATTACAAATCACAGATATATAAGACGACTCTTGGTAAAGCCCATCAGGGTAGGATCGGGAGGGGTGGTGTGGTAACCGGAACACCACAAGGTTTCCCCTATGGGGGCTGGGATATTCTAGCCAGTGCAGCTTAACAAGAAATTCAAAATTATACAGCTTGACATAAAGACGGAATTTTTACATAATAAAATTCAAGAGGAATTTTAGATGGGGCCTCCTCTTGGTTCAGTTCAAGAAAGTGGTCCAGTTTTTAGATTTTGTAAGGCATTACAAGGTTTAAAACAAGCATCTAGATTTAGGAACAAAACCGTTACTGACTATGTTACACATTTTTGTTTTAAACAAGGATTGGAGGACCCTTGCATTTTCTTCGAAATGTTTGAAAATCAAGAAGTTTGTTAGTAATGTATGTTGATGACACCCTGATTAACTGTAAAGATAAAAATATTTTGAAGAAAATTAAACTGAAACAAAACATTACTTTAAGGTCACTCTTTTTGAGCCAGGTCAGTTTGTTGGCCTAGAAATAGATAACTCTCATTTTTATTCATTCTGAAAGCTATATTACAAGAGTTCTATGGAATTTTAACTTTGATGACATCAATTCAGTCAGTAGTCCTTGGCCATATATCAGATTCTTGGGCCATATATATCAGGAGTTCCATTTAATATTATTAGCAGGCAGACAGATCCTAAACTAAAAATACCTGAATGAAACCTTACAATATGAAATTAAGTATGCTTCAAATACAGATAAATCTCTAGAATTAAAAAGATATATAAATGCAGATTTCACAGGAAATCTTGAAATTCAACAATCCATTTCAGGCTGTATTCTTGATGTGATAGTGCTGTAACCTGGTCCAGTCAACTACAGGCATGTACTTCTATTACTGAGTCTGAGTATTTGTAGCATCAACTGCAGTAAAAGAAGCATGTGATTAATGCAACTTCTTAAAAATGTAGGCAGTATTGATATACAGTAATACAGTTTTTACTGATAATTAAAGAGCTATTAAAGAGATTAAAAATTTAGTTTCTCATCACCGCATTATATTATATATTGGTGTTCTTATCATTTTATTCATGCAAAATGTAATGTCAAAGTTGTAAATATTAAAGTTCTGTTAAGTAGTTAGCTGACACATTCAGCAAAGGCTCTTCCTAAAGAGAAATTTAAAAATTAAGAAACCTTTTGAATATAAAGATCAATAAAAAAGGCAATATGTAAGGTGTTAAAAAAAAAATTTATTGTTTATATCATTACACATATTGTTAGAAATTTTATTTAACCCTTTGCGCTCGGTAACCATTACTATAGGGTTGGACGCACAGATCGGGTGGCCAGCACTGCTGGTCGCAGCCATTTATGCCGCAACTCAGAATTATTTTTTGTGCATAGGTGCTCGTAGCTCGGATGGCCAACATTAAATTAGTCGAATGCTCGGGAGGCACCGGTGCTGGCCACGAAAATAAACAGCATTTATAAATATGTTTTTAAATTTTAGCTGTTATAAACCTACTTGGTATACAATGTCTGGTATGTGCTGCAACTTATGGAGTAGAAAGTGATCTAAATAACCGTATGATTGTAAAATGAACGCCAAATAAAGATTACATGTTTCTAGTTGAGCATCGTCACCTTTACGTCATTTGTTTAGTTATTTTATCACTTGAAGTGATTGTGGTTTTGTTTATTGTATATATATATTGGTGAAGAATTTAAGTCGTTTTTTTTTTACATAAGTGTATATATAAATTTAAGTGATTTTTTACTGTAAGTATTTTAACCTAAGAATGAATACCAATTTTGAGATCTACCATGTGATACTGTGAGAGAGTTATTGTGTGCATCAGATAGTGATGAAGATTTTCTAGTCGATTCTGATCATGAAACTGATATACAATCAGATGTATATGAGCAGTTTGACAATGATACCCATGGCGATATATTGGACAATAATATAGACATTATTGACAACAGTGTACATACTTTTGAAGAAGAAGTGGAGGAAGAAGAGACAAAAAGCGATAACACAAATGATTCTGGTTCTGATTGGAAAGA
>JAAAKQ030225251.1:0-11383 GCA_010016005.3 Zanna intricata | reverse complement strand
TTTAATTAGGTTATTCTTTTTGATATGCGCTTTATTTTGTTAATTTAATTACTACTAATTAATTAAATAGTACTAAACATTAAATTAATTTAATTTAAATTAACTATATTTAAATTAAATTAAATAAATAACTATACATATAAACTAACTATAAATTAAATTAACTAAATATAGTTAATTTAATTACTAACGGATTACTATCGTTCGATTAATACTCACTAATTCAATATTTTACAATATTCTTCGTTTGATTGTGTTTTTTTTTTCATTATACTATTTGTTTATTATAGTCATACTATATTTATGTGTAGTGTATTAAAATAATTATAGCACAACCTTATTTAGAAAAATATATTTTAAATACATATCATTTTATATTTTTATTTACATCCATTTAGGGAGACTTGTTGGGTCACTTACTGTAATATATGCTAGTATTATGAAAATATACTTTACTTGACGGTATAATTATATATTACTACTTATATTAATAATTATAATAATTGAAGTGCTATTATTATTGTTATTACTTTTCACTACTTACGCGATTATGAAATAAATTAGAATTTGATTAAGTTAGAGTAATTATCTATTATTAAATCTGAATCTATAAATTCATCATTTAAAGTAGGCATATGAAATAACTTGATTTGGTTTGTCCGATTGAATTCTTTTATGCAGACTTTCTTTTAGGTTACTTTAGTTATCAACTTGCAATAATATGAAGAGAACTGGAAAGGCTGTTCTGTGTAGAAGCGTAATAAAACACTACTATTATTGCTATACATAAATCCTTATGTATTCAGGTAATAAAATTAGTGTTTTTTATACAGGCTGCATAACGTGCCCCGTTGGTTAATATCGTTTTAGTTTTAGTTAATATCTCACTTATTACCCTATCGGGCTGGCGACATCGAAAATCAGCTGATTTCGTATTCGAGAGTTCTAAGGTTGAAATTCTAGTAAAGGTTGTTATTTTTATACGGATTTGAATGCTAGATCGTGGATCGTGTTCTTTGGTGGTTGAGTTTTAATTAACAACACGTCGCAGGAGTGATTGACCTGAAATTGTACAAGCCTACAATTCATTCACATTCATACATATCATCCTCTGAAGTAATACCTTACGGTAGTTCTGGAGGCTAAATAGAAAAAGAGAGAGTATCTCACGGATTACTATTTGTTTGAAAATTGAAATTTTTGAATCTGAGTAATATTCTTTACTTTAATTTTTATTTTATTGATTTTTTTTTTATAGTTTTTTATAAATTCTTCTTTTATTATTTATACTGTTCCTGATAATATTATTGTTTGCGATGTAAGAATTTAACAGATGTTATGTTTCCTTCATGTATTCTTACATTTACAACAAATCTCATATTAAATCCATGTCTGTACTCCATGCTTTGCCTTTTTCTACCAGGTTATAATGATGTGCCGTGGCCTCCGTGGCGCGAGTGGTAGCATCTCGGCCTTTCATCCGGAGGTCCCAGGTTCGAATCCCGGTCAGGCATGGCATTTTCACACACGCTACATATCATTCATCTTCATCCTTTGATGCTAATACTTAACTGTGGTTCCGGAGGTTAAACAAAAAAAAGGTCGTAATGATGTACCCAACTATCACTCCCGGTCACAATATTCAAAAGGAAGTCGTTTCCTTCGGCACGATAGAGCTGGAAAGATCTCCGCAGCATTGGACATGACGCTGCTTGTGTTCTTCCGTCAGTTTGCGCGGTACCCATTGAGCACAGATTTTACGGTAACATAATTGCTCGATAATACGGCCTACTCGTTCTTAAAATATGCCTAACTGAATAGCGATGCATTGCTGGTCGATTCTCCGGCATTGGGCGATTCTCCGGTTACTTTGAAGCAAATCGTCCACCTCCTTTCGATATTTCTCGTCAGTCAAAGAAACTGGTCGTTCGCTGCGAGGTCATCCTCAATTGTCGCTATATCAGCTTCACATTCGCAATGCTACTGATAACAAAGCGTAAACGGATTTCAACGCATTATCTTAGGTTTGTGTAGAGGGGGATTTTATCTATCATGTGCACCACGCCCAACTCGATAATACTTTATGTCTCCGTGTAGCACGCTAGTGTGCAAAATTTATCAGCCGATCTCTTCCAACTCACTCCCACCGCCCGCCTGTTAGGTAAGGATAGACTTGTCCTACATATTAGTTTTATAAAATTGTAAGAACATTTTTCATTGTTTATAAAATTTAACCATAAGCCGCCTAAATCTTTAATTAAAACACACCATAGCCGTATATAATAGTAAACATTTATTTTTATGAAATAAAAGTTTTTTTAATATATTTCTTGAAATATCAACTTTTATTGATATATTTCCGTACCAAATATTTTTTTTTTTTTTTTTTACTTTTTGGCATTTTTTTCAAAAATTAGTTTTTGAACTAGTCAACGATTTTAATGAAATTAATGACTAATGTATTTAAAAAGCTGGTTAAAATAGATAATTTTTCTTACATTTTTAAGAGGAAAATAAGTTTTTTTTTTTAGTTTTGAAGATTCTTAGTTTGTTGTAATTGATTTTTGAAGAAAAAGGGAAAAAAAGAAAAAAAAAGGCAACACATTTCATTAATAAAAATGTTTTGAAATTATTTTTGTTGAATAATATTATGTTTCGTAAACTGTTGAATAATGTTTCCGACCCCTAAAATATATTTTTATTTAAGAATTAATGATAATATCCAGGGAATTCAATCAATTTTTCCCACAAAATTATATTTCTTATTTTTATTTACTTTGCTTTTTCTATTTTTTTTTTTTTTTTTTTTTAAACAAATTCCCATTTTTTCCCTGCCATTAAGATACTGTTTATGTTAAATCTGTGTTTAAATCATCTAAATAATCATACAAAAATATTTTATAATCTGTCCAAAACTTTCCCGTTAAAATATTTTATTCTTACAATCAATAATTTTCCGTACTATGTATCTGGTGATATATTAACACTTATCTGAAAATTCTTTTCATAGAAGATTGTTTGAAAGAGAGTTATACTCTAAAAATTATATAGACCTTAATTTATATTTTCTTTTCATAAAAATCAACTGCTCAGACGTCAGGCAAATCTTCCAAAGTTTATCGAATTCTAGTATATTATTATCTAAGATGTAGAAGGGATCTTCTTCATAAAAAGTGGTTCAAAATTGTTTTAATTTTTAAAAACATATCTTTTACCTAAAATCATTTTTCAATATAATTATATTTTTCTTAAATTTATTTATTTTTCTTTATTTATTTTTTATTTATCCATTAAAAAAAATGTATTTATTTGTTTTATTTTCATCTTTCTTGTATTTGTATTTAATAATTCGTGCAATATCTTGAGTTACGTAGTACTTTGCTAGATTAGTAATAAAGGATAAAATAATAATTATATATTATTGACTATCGAAAGTGAATTGTTTTAATTCATCAATTATAAATTCTTTTACTACTATTTATTCTTTTACGAGATTTAATACCGGTTCTGTAGGATATTTACGGTAACGTTGGACGGATAAAGGTTTGTTATATCTACTTGTTTTTAATAAAATAATATAATTGATTTTTAAACATTTAATGAATGAAACGTTAATTTAATAATTATAGCGTGTTCGAATACATCTCATAATAAAATATGAAAGAAGAAATATAGTAATATTCAAATATTACAATCAACATGTTATTAAATCGACAGGTTAATATAGTCCAAAATATGTACTTGTATATAGATTCTACGCTGGGAATTATTTAACCTTAATATTAATAATACAGTAACATGTTAAACGCGTAATCACGGGCGCAAAATCTTTGTAACGTATAATTAAAAAGAAGTTTTAAGATATCTGCAAATCTTTCCTATGAAAAAAGGAATAACATTTTAACAACAGCTAACATTCGACTCCGTTTGTGTCCAGATAATTAGTTGTATGTTACCTTTAGGGAATGTAATATATATATGTAGAAAAGCAGTATACATTCAAAAAAAAAACTATTTTAAAAACAATTCAAACTGAAAAGACTTGTGATTATTTTTATCCATTCAGTAATATATATTAGAAATAAAAACATTTAAAAACAAATTACAATAAATGTTCTAACTGCAAACTACAAGCCTGTAATTACTTTTGACCACGATGCCTTACATTCCTGGTGACATCTTCCAGAGTAACCGCAGAGATTTCTTCGATTTCACGGCATAATTCTACTAATGACCGTGGCTTAGAAATACATATTACGTTCTTGACGGTCCCTCACAATATAAATCTAGGGGATTAAATCAGCCAAATGAGAGTTACTCGATCGTGCCCCTTCGTCCTATCCGACATTACGGTACTGAGAAATTCAGGTAGGCGTAAACACATGAATGAAAGTGCAAAGAAATAAAATTATTAGGGTATTGATCGAACTGGGAATTCTTAGTAAGTTGGTCAGGGTGGTTAGTATTTGTGCATTGATGATGCTGAAAACAGAGTTAGGATTGTAGGTACAGATGCGAGACAAGGTATCATCCTTGATTTTTAATTTGGTGCTGGTATGAGTTTACAGGAAAGTGTGTTGGAGAGAAACGGAATTGTTTGGAAGGAGATTGCATTTATGTACGCTGATTATTGAGAACGAAATCAAGTTGAAGGAGATGTTGATACTTTTGGAGAAAAACGCAAAACCAGTGAGCTAGGATATAAATGAGGACAGGACGGTGTAAATGGTGATTATTAGTGGGCGGTGGAGTTGAAGAGGGGATGGTTGCGTTTGGTCAGAATCTATACAGATTGGTAAATAACGTTAATTATCTGGGAGTGAAGATCGATGATACGAATTGAGGTGAGCGAGATATAAGGGAGCGATTAAGCTAGGAGAATAGAGCCCATGTACGCGCTGAAGATGGTATTGAGCTCAAAAGTTTTTTCTAGGGTCTCTAAATTGAAAATATACAGGACGGTATAATTGAGAATAATATTAAAAGAATTTTTGGAAAGAATGTTAAAAGGATCGAACGACAGGGAATGGAGGATGAGTAAGAATAGGGAGTTGGATGACAGTACAATGATAATGGAATTGTAAGGGTGATGAGGATGAATTAAGCAAAATGAACCAGTTATGTGGTCAAAGAAGTGGAGGAGAACAGGATAATTTGGGAAGAGAAAAAGGAGACATAGAAGAGGAAGACTTAGTTGAAGGTGGTCTGATGATGTCAGGGAGGATTTTGGTAACGAACGGATAGAGGTAGCAAATAGTAGGGAGAAATTAACGAAATTTTTGTCGTAGGTCGTAGATCCACGAGATCTATGAAAACCAGGATAATGAATGAATGAACATTATATTTAAACTGATGAGCATAAAAACATTTAATCAAAGATTTTTCTTTTCCATATTAAGTAGAATATTTTGATGAAAGTGCTCTGCATTACATAAATATATATTTTATCAGATCAGAACAAAAATTACATATTGTATAGATTACATTGAAGGAATTTTATGTACGCTCCATTGATAAAAGTAATTTATCTCTAGCTTTTGGGGGATCAAGGAAAACCGTAGAAAAATCTACAAGAGAGAGCAGGGTTATATCGGAAAGAAAATTAATCAAAAAGAAAAATATGATATTTTTTAAATACATTATATATTTCGATCATAAAAATATTAATGATTTAATCATGATAACAGAATCTGTATAAAACGATTATTTTTAAGGAGTTAATTTATAAATATGAGAATGTAAAGGGTTCATTAAATAAGTATATAGAATGTACGTGCTTATCTAATTAGCTTATTTAAAAACTCATCAAGTAGTAATATTACTCATCAAGAGTAATATTATTTCTTTAAAAGGAAGAACTTAGTCTTCTATAAATTGAACCGGAAATTGTTTTCATCGTTAAGTCATTATCACCTACCCCGAGGCGTTCCCTTACATCAAATCCATCTTCATTCTCTTCTAGTCCCAGCTAAATTTTTATGATGAATGAAACTCTTATTTCCTTTTAGATCGTATGTAACTTTTACTTTTTCGACCTTTTTTCTCACCTATTAATTCATTTAGCACTGTTTAATTCAATTCTTCTCTCATTATACTCGTATGTCTCAGCCGATTCAACTTCTTATTCTGAATAAGCTTCTATTCTCTTTCGCTGTTCTATAGTTTTTATCTTGTCTATCCGTCTAATCTCTTCTCCAATTTCCTTAATACTGATATTTCAAATGGCTCCAGTCTCTCTTTTTCTATTATTAATGTTGTCCGCGTTTCCTATCCTATATGAAACCTTCCAAATGAAATAAATTATAATATATTTCTACAATTCTTAATTCTATCCTACTGCATAATAATTGTTTTCTTACTTGTTTAATGCTTCCTTTATCATTTCTGTTCTTTTTACTCAGTTTTCTTTCTTGAAATCTTATTTTAATATGGTACTTACAGTATACTGATATTGTTGAGTACCTGTGGTGTTTTACTCGGCCCTTTCTCGTTTTTTTTTTTTTTTTTTTGGGGCCCCTCAAGGTATGTGAGGGTTGTGCTCGGGGAGGGCTTGTGTGCACGCAACCCTTACATGAACTCCCAGTAGATTAGTTATAGGGAGGGGAAGGGTAGCTCTCCTGCGGAGGGGCATTTTGGCATCTCCACAAGCGGAGGATCGAAATGCTTCGATGAACTAGGGGAGACCCCGGTAGGGGGTCCTTATTACCTTATTAAAGGACCCAAGCTTGGGGGGGGGGGTGGTAAATCAAGCTGCTGCCACGGCACTGAGGAGTGGCTGATGACATGCCTAACGGTGGATTCAGTGCTCCTTCGGTGCTTAAAAAAAAATACTTCCTCTTTTTGGGTATTAATTTACTAGCCCGTTTCCTATCCTCATTATTTTAGTTAACTTAAAATCGATTTTCGTTTCATATTATTCATACTTTTTTCTCCCTTGTACGAAGTAAAGGAAGTATTGTGATCGTGAAAAATTTCGATTTTCAGATTTCATAGGAAATGTCCGTTTTGACCGACCCTGAATCGATTTTAACTAGTTTCGGCGTGACGTACATATACAAGTATATCTCGCATAACTAAAGAACGTAACTTATTTTGCGTAACTTAAAAAACGACTAGCAGTAGGATGTTGAAATTTTGGATTTTTAAGATTTTTGTAACATCTAGTTGGGTACCCCTCCCCTTTTGTTTGCAATCGACTGAATCAAAAGTGTCCATAAAAACTCAAAACCCCAAAATATTTGGATTTTGGACTTGTTTCTTAACTGCGGTAGTAAACTCTCAGTTAGAGCTTTTAAACGATATATCATTATTTGTACTTTATTGATTCCAGAGTTACAGCCAAGTAAAATTTTAATTATTGAAATATTTGGATCTTAAAGGGGAAGGCACATCGATTCCAAACAGATTTCATCTTTTTTAAATTTTTTTTTTTTTTAATTCAAATTTATTAATAATTATTAACCCGTGATTGTAAAAATATTTTTAGATAAATAAATATATTAAAATATATATATACACGCACACACATAAAAAAAAGACCAAAAACTCAGAAGATATATTATATATGTGCATGTATAATAGATTTTGTGAAACATCTAATTATTTAATATTAATTGAAAATTATAATTTAGAATCATATTATTTTTGGATTTTCGTACAAGAAAGTCATGTGATCCGCAGCAGATTTTTTTTTTATTCTGGAATGATCTGTGGGATATTCCTGTTCTTCCTCTTCAAAAGGAAGAACAGGTCATCAAACATGTGAAAAAAATGAAATAATATTGGGAGTAAGAAACCAAAAGAATTGATATTTTCATAGTCCATAGCTGACCTTCTTTTCTCTCTTTTACCTCCGGTACCACCAAACGGTATTACATCAATGTAATACCGTTGATGAGTGAGGATGATATATATGAATGTAAATGAAGTGTATTCTTGTACAGTCACAGGTCGAACATTGCTTAGAAGTGTGGTTAATTGAAATCCAACTACAAAACAACACCGATATCCACGATGTATTCAAATCCGTTTAAAAGAAACTACCTTCACTAGGATTTGAATCTTGAACTCTCTACTTCGAAATCAGCTGAATTGCGATGACAAGTTCACAACTAGACCAACCGTTGGTTCCACAGTTGGTCTCTCTTTTTTCTTTTTCTGTTTAGCCTCCGGAACTACCGTAAGGTATCTTCACAGTTGGCCTAACCGAAAAAAAAATACACCTTAGTTTCATCAAACCAATATATGTAATTAATCAGAACCTTACAAAATTATGCTTTAAAATTTAACAAATATAAATTCAGTTCAAGTCTATCGACGTTCAAAATAATTATAGATAAATATATAAAAGTCACGCGAGTAAAACATATACTACCTACACGTAACGCGGAAGTAATAAATTAAATTAAATAAATTTGAAAAAAAAAGTTAAAATAATTGTTAATAAAAAGGCAATCGCCTTATGAAAATACGTTTAAATATACATGTACAAATTTGATACAGTCTACTTTAATGATTGGAAATAAATTTCTAGTGTTAATCTATTAATCTATAATAAAGACGTTTAAGTGAATTATCTACTCAAATAATACAAACGAAACAAATATCTTGACGACTATTTTTTACTTGTTTTACTACTCTACGTGTAAGTATATAAAATTACAAAAAATAGAAAATGTAGGTACAGTTTTATAAGTACAGACGCAAGCCAAACTTACCATCACACGTACAATAAGACTATGCAAGAAGGGAGGTTAAAATAATAATGAAAAAAAAAAAAGAAGTAAAAAGAGTAAGAAAGATAGAATAAAGAAAGAGAGAGAAATATCGGGCCACAGGATAATCGAGCTCTTTGTGATATGTATCTAAACTCAGTGTCTCATATAGGCTGCACTAACCGTACCAATACTACTCGAGCACAAAAACAGAAGATAGAAGAAGGAGGAGGCGAAGGAGAAGAAGAAGAAGAAGCAACAGAAACGAAGAGAGGCCCGAGCCGAGTTTACAGAACACTGTGCAACGTTGTGTTCTTCCATCTTATACTTATGCGAGAACTTAACATCGCTATCTGATCGAATGTCTGTTACTTGTGGTTGCAACTTTACAAGTAAACGCTAAGTATCTATATATGCCGTACACAAAGACACATATGCGGCACAAACACATACAACTCGTAGAAATCTAGCCAAGTAAAATCACAAACCGACAAACATATACGTATACACACATCCATGAATACAGAGAAATGTACTGACTCGCCTTGATCTCAAATCTTTATCGAATTCAGTGATATTTAAGAAATTCAACACTACCCGCCGTCTAGTATGGTTTGAATCTAACATCTAACAATTTCAACGGTCTTTTTAACCAATGATATTATAAGGCCTATTCTATTAAAATCATCTTGATAACCTTCACCGTTTGGATAATAGTCATAATAAAAAGTCTTTAAACGCATTAACTTTTATATTCTGTAAATATAGGTTTGAAACCATATAATCAGTATATTAATTGCTTAATCTTTATAGCATTATACTGAATATGAATCGTAATAATGAGAGATGTTTGACGATTTCTCAGATAATGATTATGTTTTTGACAATTTTTCTCAAATCAGGTTTGAGTGTATAAGTAAGATTATTGAATTTGTTGATAGCTCAAATACTGTGTAAATATATTCCAAAATGTAAAAAATTAATAAATAACCTCTTGATATACTTTGTAAACTTTCAAACGAAAGTTTAAAGCCTACGTTTAATGTATTATATTGTGACTTTTGTCACTGTAAAAAATTTTCGCATAGAAAATTAATTATTATTATAAATAAAATTCCGATTCCATAATTTGTAATTTAAAATCAACGTTTGTTTTTAAAAAAAATTTAAACAGTTTTTGTCTAAAACATTCTTTAATAAATAATTTAACATTTTTTTCAGATGGGATTACTGTTACCATGCGTAAAGTAAAGGATTTACATAAATATTTGTTGGATTGATATTAGATACAGCCTGCTTTACTAATTTTTGTTATTTTATGTTTAATTCAACCAATTTCTTTTAGAATAAGCACAGCTAGTAGAAAAATAACGCAGTCAATTTTCAAAATATAAGAAATAAGTACAACAATCAGATCTGAACAGTTTAAAACCTAAAATATTTTCAGTATATAAACATCATATAGCTACAATAATTCTCGACATTGGAAAATTGAACGAAGCTTTTTTTTAGTTCCTGTATCCCTTCACACGTAACCTTCAATAGGTTTTCTTTTATAATTAATCCGATATGGATATTTAAAAAAATAAATAAATAATTTAGTTCAGAAAAATTTTTGTGTTAAATTTCAACTGTTAAAGGAATAAACAAAACCTAAATGAAGTTATGTTAAATAATAAATCCATTAGTATTTTTTAAATTTTTTTTTAATATAAGCAGTGCTATATTACGGATAAGGCTGTATCACAGGTAAGTGTGATACATTCGAAAACAGTTAAAAGTTTTTGTCATTTTAACCCAAACATTCCAGAACTTTAAGAATTAGGTGAAGAGATTCGAAGAGATTTTTACGTAATACCAATTTTTCAGAGGATACAAGATTTCCCTTAGATCATAATTGCTTAAATAATTGTTCAATGAAATTAAACAACATTAATGTTTAAACATTTTAAACTATCTTAGTTATTATTATTATCCCACATTTTCACAGCCTTTTACCGGTGACATTCTCTAAAGTCGGAGTAATTTATAGCAACGAAATTAGGCTTGCTATTGTTGAGTAAGTGCCTTCCGGGTCAGGTATCAATTATCACGCTTCTTTGCATTAGTGCGTAGATTTTCCACTGGATCTTTAGTTTTCCAAGACACTTGTATTAAGTAGATGGTATTATTCCCACTGCAGATATAATTATTGGTATTATATAAACTTCTTGTTGATTCTGATTCCATATTTCCTTAATTTCAAAAGCAAGATCTATATATTTTAGGAGCTTCTCATTGTGTTTTTATGTTAAGGTTGTTACTTGATGGGATGGCTACGTCTGTTAAATAAGTTATTTTTTCCATTTTGTCAACTACTATTATATCTGGTTTATTACAATTGAAGGATGTTGCTGTCATAATTCCTTGGTTCCAGAGAATTTTTGCATTGTTGTTCTCCAGCAAGGAGGCTGGTTCGTAAGAAAAGTAGAGCTTATTTTAAGGTCCTAAATTGTATCTGTTGCAAAGTTCTTTTTGCACGATTTTCGCCCCGTTGTTTTGCCTCCTAGTGTACGAGGGTGGTCTGAAAAGTTTCCGACCTAATAAAGATAAAAGACATTTTTTTAGAAATTTTTTTTATTTTTCAACATAGTCTCCTTGTACCTCTACACACTTCTCCCAGCGATGCT
>JAAAKQ030225240.1:0-11383 GCA_010016005.3 Zanna intricata | reverse complement strand
CAGTTTAAAATGCTTACATTTGAAAAAAACTTCAATTTATTATTAAATTATTTTTTGAAATTTTATAAAAATTTTTCCATTTTTTCAAAATTACTCAAAAACTATAGGAGATATGAAAAATATGCACGAATACTAAATTGTAGTATTTTTTTGCTGAAAATTTTCCATTTTTTTTTTTTTCTACGATGAAAGGTAATTGAGATATTGACATTTGAAGTTTGCATATAAGTGTGAGAAGTACCTTTTTTTACCCTTTAAATCACACCCTTTGAAAATTAAGGACTTCAAAAAAATCCAACTTCTCAAATCTGAAAGCCCTCCAAATTCCCTACAAAATAAGCTTTTGAGCGATTAAATATCTTTAAAATTAAAGAAGTTATTGTTAAAAAACCATTTACGTTTTCCTTTCATTTTTTTCAGAGCATACAAATATCTCCAGTTTCAACTATTTTGGAGGAGCAAGATACTTATAAACTTATACTCTTATATATTATACACATTTATATGTATGTATTAGAGATTGTATATGTATAGAAAAAAAGTGGGCCGGCCGGTGAACACTTGATGGAACTTTCTAATATATATATATGTTAATATATTTACTATGTGTGTGTGTGTGTGTGTGTGTGTGTATCTATGTTGTATAGTAGCAGTCAGTATTATATCACAAAGTAGATTTATAAATTATAAAATAAATGTAATATATCATAAACAGACCATTTAAAATTTTGAAATATTGAAAAAAAATTTGTTTTGAAAAATTTCATTGAAAGGGGTGGTTTATAAGGGTTGAAACTATTAAATAGTTAAGAAATTAAACTATGAATATTAAGTAGATTTTAATTCACTATAAAATATATCATTAAATAATTTAAAGCTGAAAAAAATTATTTTTTAGGCAAATTTTGACCTAAAGGGTAGTTTTTAAGGGTTGAAAAATAGTTATAAATTATAAAATGCATTCCCATATGAGAAAAAAATCTTTATTTAACACACTCAAACATTATTAAGATTCAAATAATACTTAAATATGCAGTTTTTAATTTTTGGTGAAAAGGGGTAGCTTTCACCCCTTAAAAACAAAAATTACACATTTTAATCATGTAACTTTTGAAGAGGAAGGTAAGGCAAGCTCACTTGCAAAATTTTATCAAAATCGGTGCGGTTCTTTAAAATTTGGAGGTTTTACAATATTTTACCGTGAAAGAATGTACTAAATATATTTATCTGTCTGTGCAAATAAACGACTGATGATCGTTAAAAAGTAATGTAAATTAAGCAGTTTAAAAATACTTCTGCTTTTAGTAAGCAACATAAAGATGACAGATACTGGAAATTATAAGCAATAAGTTTCTTAAAAACGGTTAAATTTTATAATGTTAAAACAAAATAAATCCTATTCAAAATAAAAATTCAGCCACATTAGAGATCACACTTCTGCGCAGTAAAACTTGAAATGAAGTCAATAGCACCAGCTTCTAGTTATGTATATGAATAAAATAAGTCGGTAGTCCAGTCATCAACAGTACAATACTGTATTACTGTGCAATTTTGGGAATCAACACTGATTTTCATAAAAATTTGGGTTTAAGCTCTACTTCAAAATCTACCCTGTGCCGGACCGGACTTTTTATTTTTTAGGTATGAAAACTACTCTATATTGCAAAAAATGTTAAAATCGTAGATTATAGCGTGTAGTTGCTTAAAATAATATTTAAATGAATTATTTGTAGATCTCATGACAAACGTGAACAAAATATATCATTAATCAGAAAGATTCAACAACCTGTAAATCATCCCCTGAGAGTAGTAATTTTCAAAACTAGTTTAAAGATATTTATTATAACTTGAAATGATTTAAAAGTGCGTCATATTAAATTTAAATTATTGTACTTAAGTTGAATGAAATACGTTATTTTCTGAGACGCTTCAACCCTAATAAATTAACCCTTGGGGGTAGTAAATATTGAAAAATATTTTAAAAAAGGCTTTTTACAATGTGAAATGATTCAAAAGTGCATTTATATCAAATGTATATTACTTTACTAGTAAAATAAAATAATTATTTGTTTAACTGCTTGTTCAACCCTCATAAATAATTATTAAAAAATAATTTCAACAACTTTTTTACAATTAGAAATGATTTAAAAGTGCATTTATATTGAATTAAGAATACTTCACTGGTGAAATAAAATTTGTTAGTTTTTAAACTTCAACTCTTATAAAAGCCACCCCTTACAACAAAAAATATAAAAATTGTGATTATAATTTTTTTTTTATGTAATTTTGTTAGAATGTTTATAATTAACATATTCATAATATCAAGATATATTTTATGTTGCAACCTTAACAACCACAACCCTTTGAAATATTTTGCAAATACTTTGAAGAGTTCTGTTTTAAAGGTTACAGTAAAATTCAGTTTGTTATTTAAAATATAATTTATAATTTAGGCTATTAAGCCTTAAAATTACTAACCTAAATGTAAAAAAAAAATTGAAAATTACAGTAATAGTGAGAGGAAATGATAAAAATTTATTTATACTTAATTTAATTTTTATTATTTTTACATATATTTTACAAAAAAAAAATATGAAATTTTTTAACATTTACCAGAAAAGAACGTTATAATACTTTCATCATGTGACAGATGTTGCTCGATTGTATGGTAATACTCCAATTTTTCAGTCTTTAAGTGTGTGTGTGTGTGTGTGTGTGTGTGTATGTTATATATATATATGATGTATATACAACATGTATAATATATATACATGTATATACATGTATGCATGTATATACATGCATATGTGTGTGTGTGTGTGTTTGTGACAGTAAATGTTCTTCATATATATTCAAATATATAGATGTATGTCTACTTATACTGCATTATATGTTTGGTTTCCCACCTATACTTATCCCCTATGCTCCAAAATTAAAAAAAAAAATTATGCTATTGGTTTTTCAACGATAATTCCCTTATTTTTAAGCTATAAACTTAAAAAAAAAAGCATTTTGTAGAGAATTTGAAGTGTTTTAATGTCATATCAGTTAAAACTTTTTTCAACCCTTATTTTTGAAAAGCGTTCTGTTCAAAGGGCTTGGGTGAGCTACAAATAGTACACAAATGCAAACTTTGAACTGCCATATCTCATTTAATCTTTATGATACAATAATAGAAAAAAATATCAAAATTTTCAGTAAACAAAAACTTACAATTTACATTTGAAAACTTTTTACATGTCATGAATAGTTTTTGGTTTATTTTAAAAAAATGCATTTTTTTTTCAAAATTACAAAAATTAAATTTTCACTTTAATCAATTTTTTTCTGAAATAAGCATTCCAAACCGGTCAAATCACTTGAATCATATCAATAATACCCAAATAAAATAAATTGCAAGTGGGTTATGATTAATTTCGATTAGGGTGGTAATGCCGAGGGTGTTAATGTTAAATTTTTTCACAAAACAAAATAAGAACTGACTTTATTTTTGTCATAAGTCAGTAAATTTTTATGTAAAAGATTTTTACCAGTGCTCGTTAGAAAGGGTTTTTTAAGTACTTTAAAAAAGATCTCTTGAGTTTTCTCCAAAAATTTCACCGTTTTCAAATCATTTAAGGTTGAAAGTTTCAAATTTCAGGTTTCTTGAAAAATAACTGTCCTTCAATGAGCAATAACTTGATTTGTATTGGGTTTACAGAAGTCATTAAAAAATGGATCTCTTTGTTTTTTTATCTGCTACATTTTTGTTTTAAATAATTTTTTCTGTAAAACTTCAGTAAAACTTTTTAAGTAATTCGTGAAAAACAGTAAAAAAAAAAACAAGCATTTTTTCAATGAAAAATGTAGTTTCAATCGTGAATAACTCAGAAAGTATCAACTTTACAAAAAAACTTTATAGAACAAAAATTGCTTAGAATTGGTCAATCTATTGATTTCCGAGTTTATTTTTATTAAAAAATGTTTCACCCCCTAGAAGGGGTGGCTTCTACCCCTAGGGTAAAAGTCCGCGTCGGCACAGGGTAGATTTTGAAGAAGGTTGTAAATACTACCTAAATCCCAATTTTCAAGAAAATCGATGTTGATTCTCACTGCCCACGAAAATGAACCATTACTGGACTATCAGGACAAAAAATTGAGTTCAACAGTTTATATTCTGAGAAATTTCTTTAGAATTACAAACAAGTAAAACTTAATTGCTAACTGCTATTAAACTTCGGTATTATATTCTGGGGCAAACTGATCTGTCATAAAATTATTTCAGAATTAAAACATCAGCTATTGGAGCAATTTAAAAATTTTGACAACTGGAAACTATTTTTCAAGAATGTTAGTTACCTTATTAATGACTTGTGTATATATTTTATAGGGTGTCCCAAAATTAATGCAAGATTTGAATTAAATACAAAACACCGTTTTTAGTCTTTAGATTGTTATTTTTTTATTGAATCATGAAGTACATAGGGTAGGGTTATTTATGGAATAACAAATCGGGCAAATGGCCTCACGGCTTTGCTGGCACATACGCACTCTTTTGTCGAAATTTTTCATGACATTTCTGCATAATTGTGGCTAAATTTCATTGATACAGCGTTTAATTTCCTCTTTCAATGCACGGGTGGTTGTGGGCTTGTTGACATAGACCTTTGACTTTAAATAACCCCATAAGAAGAAATAAAGGGGTTAAATCACACGATCTAGGGAGCCAATTTTGATCACTGAAATGGGAGAGTACACGACCAGGAAATGTCTTATGCAGTAATTAAATTGTTTCACGGGCTGTATGGCATGTGGCACCGTCTTGTTGAAACCACATATTGGCCACATCAATAGCATCCAATTTCGGCAGAAATAACTGTGTTATCATGTCGCAATATCGAGCACCAGTAACAGCCCCATTTACTGCTTGACCAGCCCCATTTTCAAAAAAGTATGGTCCAGTGATACCTCCAGCCCAAAATCTGCACCAAACAGTGACATGTTGTGGGTGTATCTGTTGTTCGACAATCACATGTGGGTTCTCCGAACCTCAAACACGGCAATTTTGACGATTAACAAAGCCATCAAGGTGAAAATGTGCTTTGCTTAGGGTGATTTTGCTCGAAAATCAACATCCACTTGTTGATGTTCAATAATCCATTCCATGAACTCTCTTCGCTGTCCATAGTTATTAGGCATCAGTTGTATTAATTGAATTTTGTAAGCACGGATACAGATTTTTTGTGAGTATGTGCTGTAGAGAGCTTCTTGAAATTTTCAATTCTTGTCCAGGACGCCGAATTGATGTTCCTGGGTTTTCACCAAACACTCTCACGCACTGCTTCGATATTAACTTGACAACAGCTTGTTTTTGGATGACTAGTGTGTTTAGCATCCTTAACTGATCCAATCTCCCTGAATTTTTCAATTAATCTTTTCACAGTTGACGAGGTTACAACACTAATTTGATCACATTTTGTATGAAATTTTCGAACTGTGGCTGCCAAACTTTCATTATTTTTTAAATATTGTTCAATTTTTACTAATCCTAAACTCTCAGCTGTCAAATTGTCCTATTTTCAGGGTTGCCAACAATTTACTGCAAAAATGGCGGCAAATTCAAATCTTGTGTTAATTTTGGGACACCCTATAGAAATAATGAAATCTATGGAAATTAAAAATTGTAACACAATTTTAATAAAAAATAATACATCATTTGTCATCAAATTAAAACAGTTTAATTATATAGGAATTAACGTCCAAGAAATATAAATAGAATTCTATAACAAACTAATGTCCAGAATAACTGCAATAAAAAGGATAAATGTTTTTTTATTATTAGGGAAATTTAAAAGAAGATTTTCTTTTTTTTAAATTATAAACTTTTGAAACACACAACCAATTTTATTATTATAAATAAGAATCTTTTAATAGACTACATCATTCATTTTTAAATAAATCATCTTCACTACAAACTGTAACACGCAAAAAAAATGTTTTTACAGCACTGAATGATTTTTTGAATTTTTTTGTTTGAATAAAATCACAAAATTAGAGTTCTTATTTATTTTGTACTGTACACTAATGCATTTTTTATACAAATTCTCTTTTTAATGCTTTCCATGTAAATGTTTTTGTTCCTTTTTAATGCACTATAAGTTCTTGTAACAGTACTCCATACATTTGCTTAAAATGTCTTACTGTTAATAATTGAAACCTTAAATAAATAAATATTTATAAAATAGAAAATGTTTAAGTACTTGAAGAAAAACAATTTCATTAATTCAAACACTGATAATTTATGTTTGTATTACTTTTAATTTTCATCGTTGTTCCTTAAATTATCTATATAACATGATGAGAAAAATTCCCTAATTGAACATATCCTCATTAACCTGAAATTAAATTTTTCTAAGGTTGCGAGAACACTGTGCATAATATGTTTAAGAATAACATTTGATGAAGAGATTTCCCCAAGATATAATAACAACTTTTTCAAAAATAATCTTAAATAACAGTCAATCCTTATAGCTTTTTTTTTGTTTAACCTCCGGAACCACCGTTAAGGTATATCTTCAGAGGATAAGATGAATGAATTGTAGCGTGTATGAAAAATGCCATGCCTGACCGGGATTCGAACCCGGGACCTCCGGATGAAAGGCCGAGACGCTACCACTCGCGCCACGGAGGTGACAGGTTATAAAATCACACCACTACCACTCATTATAGCTGACAGGTTATAAAATCTTATAGCACATTTCAAGCAATTTTTATAACCTTAGCTAAAATGATAAAAATAAGAAAGAAGATAAAATAAGAAGTAATAATTCTACTACTGCACTTATCTAAACGACATATTGTTCACGGAAATTGAACTACTTAAATGAGGGACTTACAGTCTAATGAAGAAACAAATAAAGGATATCAATTTCTCTGATATTTTTGATTTGCTATTTGAAATTTTTTATTACATCAACTTTGAATCTTTTCTTCATTTTTCTGTCTACTGTACATTTACTACAGTTTATTTGCATCTGCGTATAAGGTAAGTTACCTGTTCAGTCTTCTGTTTCTGCTAATTTCTTAAGTGAAGCAAGAGTAATTTACTTTAAAATCTATTTTTCTTTAGGAGTCATCAGCTTTTTTGACAAGTTTGATGCTATTCACTATTCCTTCCTGCTCTGTGCTAATCTTTTAACCTCAATATATTTACTACATCTTTTACAATCTTTGTCTTTTTCCTTAGTTTTTTGACCGCTTACTTAGTTTGTCTCTTCATAAGATTTTGCTGCAAATTAGTATGTGATCATAACTGAATATCAATGTTACCATTGTTGTGATTCTTACTACTGTTCTGTATTCATATGTTATTTTCCGTTTCAGAATAAGTGCAATACAAAATTGTAACTCCAGGAGAAAAGAATAGCAGAATTATAACTATAAGGAAGTGTGAGATTGCAAGAGCAAGGAATTCCAGCAAATAGTTTATTCTTGATAGGCAATTCTTATGTTTAATACTTGTATTATCTACTAAAACATGTTTCAGTGTCATTTAATTAATGGTATTAATATTTGAGAAGAACATTCTCCAAATATTAAAGAAATATTAACTTTGCAATAATGAGTTATTACAGTTTTATACAGTAAAAATACAAGAATCAATTTTTAGACAACTTAAAATTATGGAAACTATTAAACATCTACTTTACTCTCATATATATTAAAACAAATCCAAGTTTAAATTTATATTCTCAGAGGCTTAATGTTTAAAACATACGACAGGCAGACTCTTGATTTAACAATGGTTAGGCTGTTGCTTACAGAAAAGAGTTTGGTTTTCAAGTGGCATTATTTTGTTTAAACTAGTGTAAGAGTTATTAACCAATGTTTTTAAAAAGAAATTGAAAAACTGGTCACATGCAAATCCTTTCTATAGACTCAATGAATTTGGAGGCTGAAATTGTTAATTTATAGATTCTATTTAAATTGTATCTTACCACTAATTTCTCTATCCGTAATTTTTAAATTATATTCCTTTTAAATGTAGAATTCATATTTCCTTCTGAGTTTTTAAAAAATTTTTATTGTACAAACTATTACTCATATATTCAATGAAGCATATTATTTCATAATGTGGTTTGATCAGCAATTTCACTGTTATTATTATTTTTATTAATACTTACATTCTAACGCAATGTTATATCTAATACACCTACATAAATAAATCACAAATGTATAATGATAAAATACAAGGGGTATACCCAAAAAAAAAATGAATTATTTTAGATAACATCTTGAAAATATCAATCCCCTTCAAAATAATGTCCATTAGACGATTATGCACTTGTCTCCATGGTTTTTACACTGTTTGAAACATTTAAAAAAATATTTTTCAGAACTTATGCTGTTAAATACCTCCAGCAATTTTTTCTTAACCTCTTCTAGTCCTGAAAATACTTTTCGCCTAAATTTTTCTTCATTCTTGGGAATAAGAAGTCACAGGGTGCTAGGTTGGGTGAGTTTGGAGGGTGAGAAACTGTTGTCATGCCATTTTTCATTAAAAAAAACTGGCTGATTTTCAACACTGTGTGCGCAGACGCATTGTAATAATGAAGCAGCTAGTCCCCTGAACGCCACAATTTAGGTCTTTTTCTCACTGCTTCATGCAATTGCTTCAGCAATTGCAGATAATAATCTTGATTCACTGTGGTGCTTTGAGGAACAATTTCAACATGAACAACTCCTTTGATGTAAAATGAATAAACCATCATGGATTTCACTTGCTGTGCTTTTTTTAGTCTGGGCGATGAAACTGGCTTTCAGTAGCTTGTGCTGTTTTGCTTTCCAGATCATAGCTGTAACACCACCATTCATTATCTTGTTATGACTTTTGACAAAAAATCCAGGTCAGTCTGTGCCTGTCTTTAAATTCCTGGTATAATAAGGAGGTTCTCCCTCTGTCATCATAAAGCAGTCATGGAACAAATTTTGCCATGATGCAACTCATGTTGAAACCTTTAGTTAGGATTCTTTTCCATCAACTCCAGAAAATTCCAGCTATTTCCTCCAAATCGTCGACTGTTCTCAGATGATCAAACATGATATCACCCACTTGAACATTTATGTCTGTTCTGGACATTGGGGGGCAAACCAGACAGTTTATTTCAAGTAACATTTGCCCACTTCTGAATTGGGTAGATCACTCATAAATTCTTGCCCAACTTAGACTTCCCTTTCCATAAGATTCTCAAAGCATTAAAACTGTTTCTGTCACTGTTTTGTTTAATAGTAAACAGAATTTGATGTTGGTGCATTGCTCCTTAAAGTTTGCCATCGCAAAATCACTGAAAGCGTTGGGAGAGGCCTAAGAAAACAATCACTCTATCTGGTGCAATGGTTTTCATGAACACTACCTGGCCGACTTAGCAGAGAGAGTGTCTAGTAAACATACATTTTTTTCTTTTTCTGTTTAGCTTCTGGAACCACTGTAAGAGGAAACCCCAGCAGTTCCTCTTTAGAGGATGAATGAGAATGATATGTATGAATGTACATGAAGTCTTGTAAAATCTCAGGTTAACTGTTCCTAAGATGTACGGTTAACTGAGACCCAACCACCAAAGAACACCAGTATCCATGATCTAGTATTCAAATCCCTATAAATGCAACTGTCTTTACTAGAATTAAAACTCTCAACTTTGAAATCAGCTGATCTGCAATGTTGAGTTCACCACTAGACCAACCTGATGGGTTTAGTAAACATACCTAGCATGAGAGAGTAGCACTGCCAGTCCGCTTGCCGAGAAAATAATTGGTTTGTTTTGGTACTCCTCCATAAAATATCTTTCTTTATTTTAAATATTATTAATACAACATCTCTAAAACATATATAAATAACATTTAATCACTCATTTTGCATTAGGTTTTTGATGTTTCCACGTACCTGGTAACCAAACTTATTTTTCATGAATTTTGAGATTTTAATTTTTTTTTTTGTAATAAAAAATTCATTATGGAACACATCTTTTCTTGGATATAAATAATAAAGGTACACTCATTTTAATGTGCCATCACACTGGACTGAAAATTTGTACTAAGCCAGCCCAGTGTTATTTAATGCAGAAGGCCATCTGGCCAAGAAGACTTGAGCATAATTCATAGCAGCAAGTTTGAACATTCCTTATAGTACACAAATACAATACTGATGCAAGATTATTTAGATGCAATTAAGTACTTTTAACAAATATATAGAGTATTAGTTTAAAAATTGCAAGTACAATACTACGAGGATTATTAAACATTAGTTACAAGATACACTATCTACAGCAAAATACACATATAGATTAAAACCCACATCTAGTAGACATAAAAGAAAAAACATAAATTGATCATCTATAACTCACAATAGAAACCAAGAACTATTATAGACAATTTATACTTATAATATTAAAACTAAAAAATAAATAAAAAGTTTATATTTTGAAAAATGATTTTTGAAACAAGATATAAAAATGATCAATACCTTGTGGAATGTGCATAATAGCAACAGTGATCCCAGATACAACATCATGGTAAAAATCTTTCTTCCACTCATATTCTGGCAGCCATCTAAAAATTGGAAAGAAGGAAACTAGTAACGATATAGGACCAAACTTTGGCAGCTGATTTTTAAACCACTTACTTAAACCTGTAAAATAACAATTATAAATGCATTAATAGTAAACCAGTTAAGTAATAAATGAAATTATTTAAAAACTAATCAAATTATGTCATTGCAGGACCTGAAATGTTCAGAATATATAAAATAATAATTTCATAAATGAAACACTAAATATTAATTTTAATGACTTGATCATTATAATTTTTAACTTTTAATTTTAAGCAGTAAACTTTAATTTCACCATTTTAATTTTTAAGCAGTTAAATAAGTTTATTCTATTTAACGTTTTTAAAAGCCTTGACAGCTGAAGAGAAAATACCAAAAAGATTACTTTTTAACAGGTTCACTGGAGATAAATCTAATCAGCTTATTGCTTACTGCATATTTTACAAGTTACAGACTTACTCAGTAATACAATAAATTATAGGACATATATATATCTGCTATTTTCCAATTTGACAATTATAGTTAATCTATTTTTTTTATACAGTATAAGCTATATTTTGAATACTGGGGATCAACCCTATCTAAAAGAGCTAGAGGATTTAGGAAAAGATTTTTTGGCTTCTAGATATAGTGAAGTGAAAATCCTGATATACGAAGTGTGATCAAAAAATACGGTGAATTATAAAAAAAAGTAAAAAAATTACCTTAAATATAAATTAATCTCCTTCAAATTACTGTCCTTGGCTAGCAATATACTTATCCCAACGTTGAATCCACGACTGGAAGCATTTCTGGAAGGCT
>JAAAKQ030225217.1:0-28736 GCA_010016005.3 Zanna intricata | reverse complement strand
GGCATTTTTCACACACGCTACAATTCGTTCATCTCGTCCTCTGAAGATATAACCTAACGGTGGTTCCGGAGGTGAAAAAAAAAAAATAATAAACTTATTTCTGTAAGCATAAAAGTCACAAAAAGCTTCCTTTAATGTAAGCCCCACAAATTTAAAAAAAAAAAATTTTGGAGATTTTATTTTAATTTATTTAACATTAATTTTAAAGCATATTAGATTCATTAAAATAGTCTTTTTGATTCAGGGGGTCCCAGCTATAAAAAAGTTTTTTTTTTGTTTTTTTGACTAATGTAAACTAAATGAAAAAAACTTTTTGACATAGCTGGAAAGTTCTTTCAATGAAATGAGTGTTCCATGACTTGACTGGCAAAGCCAGAAAAGTCATGCAACTCTTTGCCAGCTTTTTTTTTTATCAATGTGCAGGTATGAAAAAGCATACCTGAAACATCATTGTATTTCTTATGACTGTAGTTTTTTTTTCAAATGGACAGCATTTTTTTTATAAATCTATCCACATTTTAAATTAAAATAAAAAATATTAAAATATATTTTTCAAAAGTAAACAATGACATTAATAAACCGTACTAAAAAATAAAAAAAATGAACATTTTGAATTTATACGAACTATAAGATTTGTATAAAATTAATTGTTAGTAAGTTGTTTTTAATTTCATATCAACTTACAAAGTAAAATACGATACTAGAAAATCTTTTGTATATTTTCTTTCATTGAGCTAAATTGCTGTTATTTGTCCACATATATCATCCACTTTTTATAATTTACTGCTTCAATAACAAAAGTTTTTATCTCCTGGTAAGCCATGTATTGCTCACTTTCTTTTTATATTTAAAATTGAAATTTTATTCCTTTCTGTTATATTTCACTACCTTCATTTTAATCTTGTTTGTTTTCAAATTAAATCTTCTTTCCAACCAATGACTTCAAATGATTAAGTATTTCTTCTAATTTATTTTTAATTTCACACATAAGAACAATATCATTAGCAAGTCTGAAAAATCTTAATTTTTTTCTTTCTAGGATTGTTACAACTTTCTAAGACGTTTCTTTAATTAGCTAGCCCTCTTGCATGTACTAGTTGGAGTGGCAATAGTGTTAGACTACATCCTACTACGACTCACTCTTTTTTATAACTCCTACAATATTTATATATCTTCTGCTTACTTTAATCACAGCTATTTGATTTTAGAAAAAGTTATATTAAAAAATTAATTAACTTTATATTTAAATCAAATATTCCTAAAAATTTCACAACAGTTTATGTCAACTTCATATTATTGAATGCCATCTCATAAACTACAAATGACATTAAGTTTATCTTTTACCTACTTTCAGGAATAATCAGAGAAGACTGCCTTCTCTTATCATGTACTTTCTAAATCTGCATCAAATTTCATCTAAAATGCAACATATTTATTCCTCTATAAACTCTACTGATAATAATAATAATAAAAACAAAATAGTAGGAAATGAAAAAACAAGATCATAGTATAACATAGATTGAAACCATAAGACATATATTGTTGTAAAAAAATTAGCCGAGTTCTTAAGCGTAAAGAGTTTTTGAACTGCTGAAACTTATCATAGTAATATAAAAAAAAAAAACATACCATAAAACCAGCATCGTTCCTCTCCAAATTTTGGTCTTATCAACCCAGGATGAGCATCATCTGGAAGAGTGTCCATTATCGCAGCAATTCCAGCAATTAAAAGAGGGCCTCCCCACGCATACAACTGATACATTCTTAACCTACAAACTTCTTGGCCTTTATCCAAACTTGTAGGTCTTAAATCCCTGTAATAAAGAAAATATAACAAACATAGTTATAAATATTTCTTTCTGAACTGAATATACAAACTGAAGATTATAGGAAAGGATAAAAGAAACATTTCTGACCACTTTCAAGATAAATTAATACAATGTAACATTAGTTATAACAGATTATACCATTTAAAACATGCAGAACAATATAAAAGACCTTACATGTAGAAAGAAGAGTTAGAAAAAACATAAAAAAAGTTATGAAGAAAGAGTTATAAGTAAATTACAAAATTAAAGGATTTGAAGGAATTATCAAAAGATTTTTGTTTACTATCAGATATCTTTACTCAATAAATATCTTCACAATAAAGTTTAGGTTAATTTTTCCAATAAATTTTGGTTAATTCATTAGAAAATATCAGAGATAAACTAATTCTGCTTTCATTATGGTTTTAAACTTTTAAGTATATTAATTTTGTAAGTATGTATTATATTTTAATTTAACCACTAGCTGACATATCTGTACTCCGAATTTATTGAATTTTTTTAGCTTAAGAATCTTCTTTTTAATTCTTTTACAGATGGTCAATCACACTTATTTTTGCTTAATTTTCTAAAGACCTCTTTATTAATAACTGCTAAATTTCAATTTTCTAACTGATAGGAAATATAAGAATTAGTGATAATTACAGATTTTTTGTTTTACTATAAGGATTGGTTTGCACTCTTTTTTACGCTAGGTATGAATGAAAAAAAAATTCCTTTATAGAGTTGGCTTAGTATCTGAAGAAAAGTTTCAAGTTTCCAGGTTTTTCAGACTCAGCACCTCTTATAAACTTTTAATTTAACCACTATAGGTTATTAATAACAGTTCCTTTTTCTTGCTAAAGCAACAATAATGGGTTAATAATATGGGTATAGTATGGTTTAATAATAACAGTTCCTTTTAGGAATAATTATGTAAAATTTTAGGTTTCTAGCGATCCATAAAATGAATGAATTAATTTTGAGAAAATCAGTGAAGCTTTATGTGTAACTAAATATACAAATATAATTTTCCCCTTTTGAGATGAACCAGTGAATAGAATGGATTATTTCACAACAGAAAGGAGTACTTTAGTTTCTTGCTTTATATTATATGTTACAGTCTTTTTGAGTCTGATAAGTGTGTCTTTCTCTGACAGAAATGATTTTTCATAAACAGAAGTCTCTGTCCTTTTGGTGTCACTTTTAGAATTGAATATTACCTGTGATATACAACTGTGCCAGTAATCAAAGATTAAACTTGTGAAACTTTTGGAAATGGCAGATAGCCTACAGCCATTACAATCATGACATAATGTACTCATACATGAACAGATGAAATAATAATTCTTAACTAGAAACATGCTTTTATAAAAGGAAATTGGCAGTCACTAATTAATTATTTTAGGCTTAGCATCATACCTCTTTCAGTACTGTCCGGGCACTGCATTAAAGGTAATGGATAGCACTTACGACTCAAATCTGCTTCATCTCAACAGATAACAACTTTGTCTAAAAGATATAAAAATGTTGCAAAAAATCACAAATTCTTTTCTCAATTTATAATAATTGATCAAGTGATGTGAATAAAATCTGCATATAAAATGCTGAATATATTATTTTTTATCTAAAGAAAGTGGATGAAAAGATGGAAGGAGAATATATGTAAATGATCAGGCCCAGCAGAAAAGTTATCAAGAAGGGAAGAGAACTGAGAAATTATAAAGGTGACTCCAATCTCAAGGACAAATACACACTTTATATCCCCCGACTCCCACCTCTAAGCAAACAAAAAAAAAAAAAAAACAATTACACTGAGCCAGTACAAATTTAACCTAAATTTACCTATGTAATTTTACCTATGTATCTGAGGTTTAACTTATGTGTTTGGCACCCATAAAAATAAATCGTTAGACGGATAATTAATAAATTAAAATGTCTAACTTATTCATGTATTCATAAATTTAAATGAATGTGCAGTCTTTACTAAAAATAATATGTCACCAATTCTACAAATAGTCAGTATCCAGCTCTATCAAATTAGTCAACATACTGTTTTATGTAGTTCAATATAATATTGAAGATAACAAAAAAAACTTTTGTCATAACTTAAGAAAGAAATATTAACTAACTTTCTCTTACTAAGTTAAGCAGTTTTTGTAATGTTTCACTATAGACAGAGCTGTACTAATCAATTGCTTTATATTATTTGTTGCAGCCCTTATGACTGTGATAAAGTGTTCACCATCTGAGGTACAAATGGTGGCAGTTAAGTTGTTTTTCTGAGGGTAATGATGTTCACTAAACATAATGTGCAGGTAGTATATACAGTGGCTATACTGTGGTGAACAGAATGAAGATGTCATTTGTAGAGAGGTATATTACCTGCATTTTGGAAGTATGGCATGCTGAGATGTAACCATACATTTGTGTAAGTGGAGAAGGCAACACAAAACCCTCTTAATCCTTCACTTCCCTTATAAAACCTGGCATAAGATCTTGTTATTCATAATGAGACATGTCATTTATATGTATATAAAACATTATTGACATATTTATGCAAAAAACCAAATACAATTAGATTACGACAGCTAATATAATAAACTGTTAAAATTGATTAATCAAATTATGTGAGTTTCTTCAGAAGATAATTTCAGAGCTAATTATGCTGCTCCTTCTTCATGCAAGTTATCAGTAGTACTATCAGTAACATCAGTGATGTGAAAAAATTGTCTGTATAACAATGCTACTGATAACTATTATGAAAAAGGTTGTGCATAATTCTCTCTGAAAAAAATAACTTTCATATAATTTTTAGTTTTATCATGTTTCATCATATTAACTAATTTATTGGTAAAAATATGATTAAATATTTTGCATCGATGTGGCTGAAATACAGTGAATTTTAGTCATGATTAGATAAAAATTAGCTTTCATACATATCATCCTCATTCATCCTCTGAAGTAATACCTTACGGTAGTTCCGGAGGCTAAACAGAAAAAGAGAGATAAAAATTAGCTGATATCTGAAAATTCCAAATGTCACTGAAATATTGGTGTTAGTATTTTTTGAGTGAACAGATAGTAGGATTGCATTCCAGTCATTTTTTATATTATAGACAGGCTTGGATTTACACAGGGGCAACATGGGCTATGGTCCAGGGCGGCAAATTTTTGACTTTTTGAAAAACTTGAGACTCAGTTAACCCTTATGCGCCGCGATAACAATAATCTGTTAAGAAAGTGGCAGTACTAGTTATATGTGTCTAAAACTATTTACGAAGAATTTATAGGATTCATTGCTATAAATGATTACATTATAGGTAGAATACATTAGTAGATATGTATCTACAGTAATCTCTGAAGCCAAACTGGGAAAATACTTTTCTCTCATATTTGATTCAACTTCACCGACATCTCGCATGTGGATCAATTATCATTTAATTTGTGGTACGTGAAACCCGACAGTGTTCCTGTGGAGAGATTTTTAAAATTCATTGAAAATCCTGGACACAAAGCTGAAGCATTGGCTGCTGCAGTTTTTACAACGTTGGATACTTTGGGATTGAATTGCTGACTGTCGAGAGCAATCATACGACAGTGCTTATAATATTACAGGACAATATTCTGGTCTTCAAGCTCGAATTAAGAAAGGAAATGCGTTAGCAGATTACGTGCTGTGAGCTGCTCATTTGTTGAACTTGGTTGGTGGCTGTGCAGTGAAAAAATGTTCTAAAGCTGCTTCGTTTTTCTCACTTGTGCAATCCGTGTACAATTTTTTTACATTGTCAACGCATCGATGGGAAATTTTCCAAACACGCATTTGAGGCAAC
The DNA here is from genome assembly GCA_010016005.3 of Zanna intricata. Lineage (NCBI taxonomy): Eukaryota > Metazoa > Arthropoda > Insecta > Hemiptera > Fulgoridae > Zanna > Zanna intricata. The sequence goes on along the minus strand of JAAAKQ030225217.1, from coordinate 23,098 downwards.
ATAACAATGTTGAAATCATTGTCCACGACAAGGTGGTCAGCTCATGCGGATGCTGTTACTGCTTTACAAGATAACTTTTCAGAAATCATCGAAATACTTGTGAGTATGGAAGAGGATGAAACTGAAAACGCAATCACTAGACAGGAACCAAAAGGAATCTGCCGCCAAATGGAACATATTGAAACAGCATTATTGCAAATTTTGGGGCATTTCCTACTCTCTAGGTTTAATATTGGCAGAATTTTTGCTATTGCCCAGGGGCGGCACTTGTGATAAATCCGGCCCTGATTATAGATTTTTGTGAAAATTACAGGGTGATAAGTCTGTTAAGAGAGTTGTAGTAGTTACCTCAATATCATTGTCAATTCACTTTCATTCCACCATTGAAAGCTGTTTTGATGACAGAACCTTGGGTAATCTAGAAGGAATATATCTGGTTCAGGGGCTCCTTAATATAGCCCCTTAATCAGCTACAATATAATGTAAATAGTACCATTAAATATATAAGCAGTTAAAGCACTTTTCATCAAACTGTTTTTAAGGCCACACTCTTGACTTGCTCCTCAGACTGATTCTACTCACCGTTTCCATGTCACCTCTTGTTCTAATTTCAGTTAGTTGATGAAAACTTTTTAACTTTTAGTAACACCTTCCAGAAAACTACAAGTATTAAATTTCTTTTGATTTCATTATTTCTCACTATATTCTTTCTAATTGTCTCTGTTAAACTTGCAAAAATTGAAACTACTTTTTTAATTTACTTCTATTTCTGCTACTTAAAGTGTATGCTACTGATGTGTACATCAAGATAGGCAACTAGAAACTCTTATACAGAAGTTGCTTGCACTTTAAAAGCCCTTCCTTGTTCTACAATAACCCTTTTAGAGAATATCTAAATCAATTTATCTACTGTATCCTTCCAACTAACTTTTTATTTATTCTTACATATTCTACTATCACCATTCCCAATTATGTTTATTCCTCAATCAATCTATAACTTTCCATTTTAATTATATTTTCAAAGTGTTTACATTTTTCAAATGTGTCTGCATTAGTATTCTCTGCCCTGAACTAATTTCCATTTTTCTTTATTCCAAGTGTTCAGCTCCCAAACAAATTTTTTTCTGATTTTTACAATACCAGTTAATAATACAATTCAGTGTTTCTCAATCTGTGGGGCGCCTCTCCCCCCCTCCCAGGTTGGTGTGATAAACTAAATGAGGGCATGAGCATATTAAAAAGAATATTATAAAAAAATGTATTAATTTATTGAAAGGGAAGCAAAACAAAATACATTCTGACATGATCTATAAATATAAAAATCTGATGTGCACAACACATGACTTCCTTGTACGCCGCATATTAAATTATATGTACACATTTTTTTAAAATGAAAAGTCCATAAAATTTTATTTCATTAATAACTCCTAATATTTTTGTTATTATTGAATTGTTATTTATTGTAAAAAATTGTTTACAATCGAGGTTAATAGTTATTAATAAATCAATATATTTTTTAAAAAAAGTGAAAAAAAGAAAGGAGATGAAGTCTGATTTGAACCGATGTGTACCCTTTGTAAGATCCATTAATGCTTGTAAGATTTCATTAATTAAAATTTTATTTTCCTATCACTCTGAAACTAATGAAAATAAGTACCACTTATTGTTAATCGTTGAAAAGCTCCGGGCAAAAATACTGCAATACTTGCTCCGGACAAAAATAAGCTCCGGACAAATACTACAGTAACTAAAAATTCCAAAATCCTAATTTTTTTTGGACTTTTTTGATTCAGTCGATTGAAATCAAAATAGGAGGTGCACAACTAGACGTCACAACAGTCCTAAATCCAAATTTTCAACGTTATACTTCTAATCGTTTTTGAGTTATGCGAGATACATGCGAGGTACGTACAGACGTCACGCCGAAACTAGTCAAAATGCATTTAGAGATGGTCAAAATGGATATTTCCTTTAAAATCTGAAAACCGAAATTTTTCGCGATTATATTTTGTACTTCGAACAAGGAAGTAAAAATGAATGTTTGTTTGTTTGTCACGTATGCGTTCCTATACCATTCATCTGATTGCGATGAAAATTTGGTAAATTTTACGCACGCACGCGAATGTTTCTGACTTAGTTTGGTCCCGCTAGGTGGCGCTGGGGTCGAGATATTTCGAAAAATTGTATTTATGGTCCGATTTGACTCATATTCAGAATATATATTAGTTACTTGTATAGAAATATTTTTTGCAAAAAAAAAAATACCCTTTTTTTTTTTTTTAATCTGTTTAGTCTCCGGAACTACCATAAGGTATTACTTGATGAATGAATGAGGATGATGTGTATGAATGTCAATGAAGTGTAGTCTTGTACTATCTCAGGTCGACCACTCTTGAGAAGTGTGATCAATTAAAAACCCAACCACCAAAGAACACCGGTATCCACAATCTAGTATTCAAATCCGTATAAAATTTTTTATCTTAACAAGAATTTGAACCGTAGAACTCTCGACTTCGAAATCAGCTGATTTGCGATGCGGCGTTAACCACTAGACCAACCCGGTGGGTTCTATTAAAAGAAAAACCTATACCCGCTAGATTGCTCCGGTTTCGAGATATTTACTTATCAAACAAACTAATATACAAATAGACGTTCTTCATCTGTATATATAAAAGGCAAAGTATGTATATAAGGAAAGATTCGTCGTATTTTTTCCGCTATAGACTAAAAAAAAAACCTACTGGACCGATTTACGCGCGGGTGCATTTTGCAAAATGATCCGCGTTATCCGGAGAAGGTTTAAAGCTATTGAAATCCTTGATCTGACCAACAGAAAGAAATTTAGGTGTATTTTTAACTGACTACTGTGTTTTTAGAGAGTAGTTTGAATTAAAACAGATAGGTAGCGCTGTTTTGCCGGCCTCCGTGGCGCAAGTGGTAGCTTCTCGGCCTTTCATCTTGAGGTCCCGAGTTCGAATCCCGGTCAGGCATGGCATTTTTCACACACACTACAATTAATTCATCTCATCCTCTGAAGGTATACCTTAACGATGGTTCCGGAGGTTAAACAAAAAAAAAGTAGTGCTGTTTGGTCAATTGGATTTATTTACATTCTTTCTTATAAAATGAAAGGTTAAATTTTGTGAAGTTTTGTAAGTTTCTTAATGTTCAGTATAAATTGTGATGATTTTGCAGCCATATCAACTTTCAATTATGTTCATTTAATTTATATTCAGTGCAAACAAAATAATCCAAACACAGTATTTTTAATAGAAAATTTTATTTTTAAAAGAAAAAATGTTTAATAATCAAACTTACTCAAATTTAATAGTTTATGTGTCGTCCTTTGTTTTTTATTATCTTATTAATCCTCTTTGGCGTTGATTCCACTAAGGTAGAACAATGAGTTTTTAATTTCTTCATCTTGAAACCAAACCTGTATCACTGAACTAAAAAGGTCAGTTTTTGTGCTATAATTCATTTTCCCAAGCCTTCTTTTTAGTATGGCAGATAAATTTTCAATGGGATTCAAGTCGAGGGAGTTCCCTGGCCACGAAAACACAATTTTTGGTTTTTTAAGAACTCTTGTTTTCTTTGACGTGTGATATGGTGAAAGATCCTGTTGGAAAATGAATTCTGGGTTCTTCTGCATAAGTGGGACTATTTTTCTTTCAGATAATTATGTTAATGTATTGGTCCGATTTCACCATCCCATGCACAAGTATAAGTGCTCCTGGCCCTTCTTCACTTGTACAACATCCCCAAAACATCTTTTTGGCTGTGTGTTTGGGAGCTTATAACTAGTGTGCTGGCGTAATAGTAGTAGTCTTCTCATCTGCTGACTAATGAATGTAGGCTACTTTTTTTTTTTGTTTTGCGTAGGAGGAGGAAAAAGCTCTACCAGCCGACATTTGCCCGCACAGATGACAGTGTGGGGCTCTCACCCACTAAAATACTTTCCCCTTCCCCTCCCAGGGGCGGCTGGAATCGCCTCTCAGCATAACATCAGCCAGCCCTGGGTACTCTCCCATCTTGGACAAAGAAATGAGTCTTGTCAGAAAAAATAACTTTTCCACGTCTCAATAGTCCATTCTTTATGTTCCTTTGCCCACTGAAGACTGTTTGTCTTCATAACCTATGTCAGTAATTGCTTCTGTTTAGGTTTCCGAGCACTCCTTCCCACAACCAACAATCTTCTACGAACTGTCATATAGAAACATTAGCTCCAATAGCTTTTAATTCCTATTAAGGTCATTTCTGACAATCGTGGAATAATTTTGCTTTTTCTTATTAATAATTGATCTTGTCTAGGCGTGGTTTTTTTTCTGTTCACATTTTCCTTTTTTCTTTGGAGATGAAACCTGTTTCCCTAAATCTTTTCACGATTTCATTTACAGTACCTAACTCCATAGGTTATTCACTGGCAATCTGTTTTTGTGTCACTTGTATATGTTGGGACAGAGTAACAATTTTTGACTATTTTGTGGTGGGGTTGTATTCCATTGTATTAACTAGAAACGAATAAAAAACTTATAAAAAAAAACTCACAAGGTCATAAAAAACTAACTGACAATGTACTGTAAAAGGACAAACCCAGTAATTCTGTTTGTGTATGAACTAATGACATAACTTGAAACATCAAACAGCAAGCAGTCTACCAAAAAATGAAAATTCTGTACAACAGAATAAAAATTTCCTTTGTTCGGATTAATTTGTTCGCTGCAGTATATACTCAAATCTCGCAACAGCGAAGCATTACCGGGTCTGCTAGTAAATAATAAAATACACATTTATTTGATATAATACAATTATAAATAGAATTGCATTAGTAACGCACAATGTATTTAATAATTAACTTATCAGTAGTAAATTAAAAACAAGTTTAATAATTATTAGTGATTTTCTTGGGCCTTGGGTTGCAGAGTAAAGTTTTTCGAAGGAAGGTTTAATATTAGAAATAGACGCTCCGAGTTCTTTTTCTACATTTAGATGAGATCTATATTTTGTTTTTAAAGCAGCCATCACAGAAATTCCAATTTCGCAAAGGTAGGATGTTGAAAATAATAATAATATACGAAATGCTCTTGTTTTCAGTGCAGAAGACTCATCATCCACCCCTGCCCAAAATTCAGAGAGTGATCTATTACTAAACTTTCATTTGATTTCGCCACTTGCCGTGAAGTCTATGAAGATTTCTTCTTCAGCAGTTGAGAATCCTTCGGAATATTTTGAAATGGGTTCCTAACCTACTCGTAATTTACTACCAAGGTGTCGTCAGCAAGAAAATACTTTTAAAATTCTTTGCCGGCACGGTAAATGATATTCAATGGTTACAGTATCAATTTCCCATTTTGTATTTCAATCTTGTAAGTTTTAACACATTCATCCATATTTGCAAACATTTCTAGGTCTTTCTTTTGTTTTAAATTTCTGCTCTACAATTCCAGTTTTCTACAAGAAGTATTAAATTTATCACTCGTATCCAACATGTGTATTTGGTCTTTAAAGTTAGAATCTCGAATATGTTGACGAAGCTCAATTCCATCACAAATAAACCATCTCGAAACTCCTCGGCTTCAGGTAAGTTCTCCTCTTCTATAAAAATGCGATTTCATCTCTTAATTCTTAAACACGTTGTAAAAATTTCTCACTCGATAACCATCTTGCCTGGCAATAAGATAGTAACGCTGAATGTACTGCACCCATGTCTTTACAAAGTGAAGAAAAAATTCTTGATTTTAGGTGCCTCATTTTTATACAATTAGTACGGTTACAACCGTCGTTAGCATAATATTCAGACCAGGAATCATTTCTTTGGAAGCCAGAGCTTCTCTGTAGATCATGCAATGTGTCCAGACTCACTGTGGAGATATTTATTTCACAAGTGCTTGTATACTTTGGAATTTTCCAACATTGAACGAGCACGATCTGAGCATATTCCGACGCAATTTTTCCATTCTGTGTTTGCCTCCTTTATAAAATCATTTAAAATAGCAAGTAATGCGAGTGCTGTTGCTTTGATGTTCTATTGATTTGCAGAAAAGTAGTTCTTCTACTGCTGACATCCATCAGAAAATCGAACATAGGCAATGAAGTGAGCATCTTTATTGCTATCTGCTGCCTCGTCAAGCTGAGTTGAAAACAATTTGTCATGCATCTTTCTGAAAAGCTGATGCTGTACATTTTCAGTTGCATTACCAATTCGACGGGTAACAGTATCATTTTATAGAAGTATCGACTGCAGTTGTTTAGCAAATTTATCTCCAAACATAGTTTCTACAATCTCAATTGCAGCTGGTAAAATAAGCTCTTCATGAGGCTTTTTACATCTGGATATTTTACATAAAACTTTGTTAAAGGCAAGTAGATCTTTTTCATTCACAAAGGTTTTTTTTAAAAATGATGTTTGTTTTTCATATGATATTAATTTAATTCGAAGAATTCTCGGGTGTGTTAACGTACTCACTATGAAGCGTTTACAAATGTCGTTTAAGTTTATTAGGTTTCATGCTGTCTAATGCCAACATTTTTTAGCAATGGTACACAGGGGCCTTCCTTCTTCAGTTACTTCAGTACGATATACCCAAAATTTAAGTATTTTTGAGAATATTTTCTTGATTTTATTTTTTGGAACCACGCTCGTCTGTGCACTTGTCGATGCTTCACTACCGTCTAATGCTCGCTTACGCCCACTTAAAAATGTATTCACGATTCTGTATAAACCTACTGCCGTGAATATTTAATATCGTGAATTGTAATTAAATCGCAAATTACAACATATTCATTCACGATAGAAGGGTCTCGATTGATCTGCGTGGAATTGAACGTGCAGCAGACATATTGCAGCATAAATGCACTTTTGCGCAGACGCTCCATAGTGTTCGAGGCAAATCGAAACTTCTCGCGAAGCCGCGAGTATGTCCGATATCGGGGACGTAAGACAAAAGAAAAAAAAAAAGAAGCATCGATTCTGGTTTTGTCAATTTAGCGGATTGGTGTTCCTAAATATCAGTAAATTTACTTATTCTTGGTAATTGGTAATGCTTGTATTTAAGGTCGTCGTTTAGCTTTAGCGTCAAAATACTCAAAATACATTATTATTGTATGCACTGTTATTGCATGAGAGGGGGGGGGACGATGAAAATTATCATTGGAAATTGGGTCTCAAATACTGAAAGGTTGAGAAACGCTGTTACAACTGATAGTGCATAATTCTTTTCTGTACTATTTTTGTAGAGTATGGGTGATTTATAATATACCTCCCAACCTTAAACCAGTGTTTTAATCTAGAATCATTCTGTTTAGCCAACTGTAGATATCTGCTTTTATCATATACTGCTTTGACTATATCACGAGTAAAAATATCAGAGCTAAATTTCTGTATACTCGATATTAGAGTGTGATAACTATTAAAAATATTAGAAAACACACTCCTCCTCTACCATTCTTATAGGACTCTATATATATATTCTTATAGGACTCTCTTTAGATTAACGTAATAGAGATCCACCGTACCAGCCTCATGTAATTAGCTTTGTTATCAAATGTGATTTTTTCTTTATCTAGTGTATACGAAGTGAATTAAAATCTTATATTTTTATTAAACATTAAAACTGTTCGTTTATGGAGAACGATAGGAAGTTAAGTACCATTGTAACTAAGAAGGAAGTTGTTTCCTAGAATAGGTAATAAATGAAGACGTGCCGTGATTTTAAACTGACCGGAAGTGATGGTTCCAAGAAGAATGAAAATATCATTTTCTATGAATGGTATATTCGGTAAACTCACGTTTAAGTGTACGTATGTGTACGTGTTAATTGGTGTATTATTTTTACTTATATTGTGATCCTATTACATCTTTTTTTATTTAACAAAGAAAAAAAACGACTGATGTTAGCGGATTTGTTGTGAGATAAGTTTCAAATTTTTCCTTGAGTATCAAGGAAACTTAACGACGGAATTGTTGGTAGAAGAAACTTTACTCTCTACGACAAAAACGGCATAGCGACAATTCCGCACAAATCAGGTTTGAACTTGCACAGAGACGGGAGGAATTTGATATTGTTTATCATTTTAATACGTAGAAAAGATCTTACATTAAAAAATGCATAAATAATGTAAATCAAAAAACTTTTATTATAAATTCATTTAAATAATGTAAACTGCTAAGGAATTTTGGCTAAACCTACTACAGACAATTAAGCTGTGCGGAATTGTCTTTTCGCGTATTTGTTATGATACGTGGATTTCGTTGCTGCATTTTGATAAATATTTAAATAATAATTAATTAAATAAATCTCAACTAGCACCCTCGTTAGCACAACCTTAAATGTGTACTCAAATAGTTAGTTAAATACTTTACCAAATAATAATAATACAATTTAGTTAAACAGCAAGAAATTATGTTATGAGATACGGCCTCTTCAACGGATCAAGAAATGCTTTGCTATAATATTTGAGGAACTTCTAGAGGCAGTAAGATGTTTTACAGTAACATATACCGATACTGATTCTTTCAGAATAAAAATATAAATTGTAAAACGAAGACCTTTTATTGGACATGGACGTTGAATTAAAATACAGCTGTTATTAAAAAAAAAACTAAGAATCTATGAGTTTCTTTATTGGATATCCAGGTAAACCTAATTTATTTTAAAATATATATATATTCTCTAATGACGGCATATAAAAATCTATTATGCGGAAAATCGGTAAAAACAAACGAACTGAATGCTACAAAAACTTTGTTCAATGGGATTTCTAGATTTAAGCAACAAAAATAAAAACAATATTTTTCTCCCGAATCATCCAACTTCATAATCATCAGTGGTCCTTCCTGTCATGCCTGAGAGCTGCTAAACCGATTCATATCCCCCTGAGAATTTCCCGCTATTGTTCATGGTCCTCTACCATTCGAATCGGATGTGCCTAACGTTCCTCTAGTAGCGAGTAAGTTTGATTTTAGTAAGATTTTAGTAAGTTAAGATTTTCTTAAGTTTGATCCAGTCATCTTTTGGCGGTGACCTGCAACCCTCAATGTTTTCCTTTACGAACCAGCATATCAAGATCCTAAATCTTGAGAAATACCAATTATTTATTCGTACGAACTTCATAAATCTAATCTTTAAATGGTATGTATATAATTTCAGAAATCTATAAATTCTATTTTAACACTTTATGGTAAATACGCAGAATATTTATAATCGTAACCCTAAATCCTTACAATAATGGAGCAGAAAAATCTTAAAAGTTTTGTTTTGCTGCTGAAAGTATTCGTCTTATAATATAGAAGTAATAACAAATATTTATACGCGTTAAATCATCAACTTACACCGCGTCTTACTACTCTTTAACATCCATTTTCAACAAGAACATTTTCAAAAAGAATGGTGTTTTAATTCATTATGAAAACGAACACTATAAAATAGTTTTTTAACTTAAAACTGCCTGGTTGTTGGATTAGACGGAGTAAAGAATTTTTGGACTGACCTTCAATCTTAGATTTAAGTGCTTGACTCTACCAGTTCTTTGAACGAATGTGTGTATTCTCTTGATCTAATGAAAAATTAATGACGAAAATTTAAAGATCATGGAAGAAAAAATCTAATCTAGGCTGTACTTCCAGGGATGCTTATCCGTTATTCTTAATGTATATTTATTGATGGACTTCCGAAGTTAAGATTCTTAACTTCATTTTTGAACCAGAATAAGCGAGTAGTTTTGCAGCACCGACTATTATCTGATTTATAAATAAAGGTATCGAGGTAAAAAATATAAAGGACAACTAGAAAATGAAGTACCCTTAAAAGTTTACCACAAAATATAAAAGAAATGAGAATCGCTTGAAACCAATTTAATGGCAAATTTATTTATTTTTAATAAAATCAAATCTAAATTTAAATTATCCAAAACCATTGAAAACATTTTCTGTTATTTTACATCTGAAATGATTAATTTAATATTACAATAGAAGGTGAGATCACAATTCGATATACCATACCACTTAACTTTAGGGAGCGGCGCTGAACAGAATAACGCCAGACAGCAGCACTGTCATTACATATAAAGAATAAAGTACAGCATTCCTGACAAGGACGAGTAATAACTTGAATCGACCTTGAGAACAACACGGTCTCACCGGTAACCATCTGAACAGTAAAGAATATTATATTATACCTTCAAAGAAGGGTGTGTAATTAAATGGGAGAACGGAATGTGATACTTGTTGAAATAAATATACTTGGATTTCCGAGGTATATGATGACAAGCGGACCGTATCTTGTAAAATAATATTTCTTACAGGCTAACCGGATATTAATATAAACGTAAGGGAAATAAATCCGATGATTTGTTCGATTTTTTTTTACTAATAAGTTTAGTTTCCTTACCGAATGGTATATTTTTTTTTGAGGAGGGGAAATTCAGAGCTACCCAGGTTTTTGTGAAGCCAAGTCCAATTTATTTTAATTAAAAATTAAGTATGAAATTCAAAACTAAAATATTTTAATCTGTTAGTCTTCCTTCTCAGATCTGATTTAGACTAATAAAGAATAAGTCGCTATCCTTTAGTAACTTCGTTATTTTTGTATTTTAGAGGTATTAGGAAAGATACATTCGAAAAAATACTTCAATCGTTGTTGTACCTAACATTATTCGGTTATATGTAGTATATCAAAGATGTACTACATATAACCGAATAAGAGATACCTAGTAGTAGAGATACTACTACGTGTATCATATTATATCAAAGATAAAGTCTAAGGATCCTCCATATTTAACTAACAGGGTTAAACCTATATCTACAGAAGAGAAAATGAGAAAGAAAAACTCTGGGTAAATGAGAAACCCCAAAAAATCTCTAAACTATGTTGTGACGTCACAGGTGAGCAGTAGAATTAAATAAATGAATAATGTTTTGTCTTAGCCTCCGGAACTACCGTAAGGTATTACTTCAGAGAATGATAAGTATGAATGTGAATGAAGTGTAGTCTTGTAAAATGTCAGGTCGACCACTCCTGAGATGTGTGGTTAATTGAAACTCAACCACCAAAGAACACTGGTATCCACGATCTAGTATTCAAATCCGTATAAAAATAACTACCTTTCCTAGGATTTGAACCTTAGAACTCTCAACTTCAAAATCAGCTGATTTACGATGTCGCGTTAACCACTAGCGTTAATCTTTCATGCTGGTCCACTGGTGTAATCGGTAAATCAAGCACAAAATCTAGTAATAGTATCGTTCATGGCATTCTCCTCTGGAGATCTAAATGGAAAAATAGAAATCTCGGATGAATTTTACATCGAAATGAGTGATCATGACATGTGATTTCCAGATAAAATCAATTTGGATTTGTATTTAAATCAATGATTTCCTGCTTCCTTGTGCATATTAATGCTGTTTACCTACTACTGTATATCTTTTACCTTTAGGGAGTGATCTATCAGCCCAAGGACAATAGAATACACCATGACCTCTACCCGCTCACTCACCCTCATACAAGGTTGTTGGCATTTAGTAGAGGGAGTTATCCTGGTATAACTCGGCCGGTTGGGATAGCTACTTTTTTTAACCTTCAGGACCACCGTTAGGTATTGCTTAAAAGGTGAGATGAATGATAACTTTCTGCAGCGTGGGATAATGTCATGCCTGACCGAGATTCAAACCTGGGACATCCAGATGAAAGGATGAGACGCTAATCACTCGCGCCAAGGAGGCCGACAGGACATAGTTTTAAGGTCACCATATCTCTACGCCTACGTGGATTTTTTATCATAATAAACAATCTGTTTACTGTAATAATAGATATGCTGAGTTTAGTATTAAAAAAAATATAATCGTCAATAAACAATCATGATCATTCAGTAAACTAATTTTTCTTTCTTATACTGTTATCCGTTTATTTAAATAAATGTCATACACTCGTTCCCGACCCTTGATTTATAATCTAAATATTATTATGATGAGTTATAATTGTATCGGTCATTAACACCGATTTTATCAACAAATACCAAGAAAGTAACCGGTTTTAAATAGATAATAAATGTAATTTTAAATTTGGGTTACAATCATTATTTATTTACTTATTTAAACATTATTTTTATTTAATTTACTGGTGAAATATTTTATTCATTATCAATTATTCATTCCTTCGATGGATAGAAGGGTTTTACAGTAATATTGAAATAAAAATCGTTCAATACAAACTTCTGCCCTTCATTTTTACAAATGAAAATCAAATTGTTAAACGATAATGCAAGGATTTTTTTTGTCTTAAATTCGGAAATTTCATATTAAATCTCATTAGGTAAATCGTATAAATTTATAGAAATATATTTTTGAATACATTTAATTACTTTTTTTTTATTAATCATAGAATCACACTGATAACTCATGAAAAGATTTAAAAAAAGTAAACTAATTTCATAAAAAATTAAATGGTATACTAAATACATTCAGAAGTTATCGTGCAAGTTTCATAAAATTTGATTCAACAGTCCGAAGATACTAAGCGAAGTGATAGCTGATGAAAAAGAAAAAAATTAGGTTTATTCACTCATCCCTGAATGAAATTGCCCAAATAAATAACTGAAACACCCTAATGTCATGGAATCGTTTAATTGATAGAAGAATGTGACAATCCAGAAACAACAAAAAAAGAAAAAGGATTTTTTCCCCGAACTCCTTTATTGCGGGTTTTGAATAAGATCAAACACCGTCAGAAAACATCTTAGGTACGTAAGGGATATTATACAGTGTACAAAATGAATATCGAAGAATATTGCGGTTTAAAGCTATTTAATATCTCTTAACTTTAATTAAAAGTAAAGAATCCAAGTAAAATGACACTTTCCCTAAAAGTTTTCAATGTGACCTTTCATCACACGGCAAACATCCAACTGATAGGAGAGTTTGTTCCATACTTTAATCGGCATGTCAGGAATAATGAAAGCGATACCTGCTTCAATCCTGTTTAAAAAGTTTGGTAAATCGGTATAGCAAAGGCACAACATTCTCAAGATCCTTTATAAAATCCAAAGGAAAACATCACATGGAGTCAGATCGATTGATCTTGGAGGCCACCGTAAATAAGCATGACATAGATCCGTGCCGACTGATCTAGCGGTAGGGGAAAACGTCATAAAACCGATCCCCTACAGAGTTATGCCGAGTGAGAAGGCGCACTATCGTATTACTAAATAAAATTTCCGGTTAATTTTGTAATTAAGGAAACAGCCGTGTAATCAGCATAACCAAATAAGTAAATCTTGTTACCGCTTGCTTCAGCGAAAAACAACGAACGTAAATTTGCAGTTGGGATATCGATAACGCACAGAAAACATTTAATTTTGAAGAGTACAATAGTATTGTAGGAGTTCATGAGGATTTTCTGACTCCTAGTTTCGGATATTATGTGTATTAACTTTTCCACTATGATAAAAAGTTGAATTATCGCAAAACACAATGTGATTAAGAAAATAATCGCCATCTTCATGGTGCAAAATTTCAAAGCCGGCTCGTATAGCGTAGTCGGAGGTTTCAAAGCCTGTAACAACTTAAACGGTAAGGATCTTATGTAAGCGTTTCCTTAAAATATTTCACACTGCTATCAATGGCGTTGCTAGTCTGCGGTTGGTCTTCCTTAAAAGATTTTAGGACTACGTAGGAAAGACTCCCTGACACGTTCGAACATCGTCTTCTGATGCTTTTGGTCCCTTAACACAGAGAGGTCGTTTGACAACGGTCGTTAAAACCGATTATGCCATCGACGAATGTTATTATCATTTGAAGGCTCATAATTAAACTTTCTACGGAACGGAGGTTGAACTGTAACTACAGGTTCTCATTAAGTAAACTGCAAAACACAGAAGACTTTCTGTTCAGGAGTGGCCATCAACATGCGAATCTTACCATTTTTTAATTTTTTTTTTTTAATATACGAGTCTGTACAAAATTTCATCAAAATTGGTTAATCTAGTCTAAAGTTATTAAGCTTTAAACACACCAACAAACTTACATACGTAAGTACGTACGAACATTACTTACACTTTTTTTGTTTTTTGGATCCCTGGGTTATAAAATGTCGAGGAATGCAAAATACCCTATGCCCTATTTTTTTACTGATTACCATACTTTCCTGTTTGCAGCACAACTCTAGAACTACGAATAAAGTAAAAATAAAGTGCCAATAAGGTAAAAATGCTATCAAAATACAATTTAAAAAAAATAAAATTAATAGATTATTGCACATTAAAACAGAAGAAAATTAAGACATGTAAACCAATATAAAATGTATTGAAATACGCTATTTAACAAAAGATTACTTACTACAAAGTAATAAGTAGAATTAAAAGAAAAATATATATTTTTATATTCTGTAAAAGAGATAAGACAGTTTTGACAATCGAAAAGTGGAACACACTGAGTACTTAGGACACGTTTTCTTAGAATGTATCAGAGCATACTTTCATTCGAATTCCTTCATTGCCTTCATTGGATTATTGTAACATGCATTATAATGATTCTTTTTACCTTAAGCATTGAAATTTGTATTTAGTTCCTTAAGATTGTAAATTATAAATCCATTAAAAATTAAGTAACGGGAAGCTAAGTATATCAATTTGTAAGTTAGAATGTGATGAACACGTGTATATAGTAAAACAAGCATAATGAGATGTCATGGGGAGGCACCATGTCCTACAAATTAACTGTACATGAAATTCCAAATGGCAACTTATGACCAGTTAGAAAGGCTCGAAAAATGGCGTGGCAGTCACGCCATTTTCCTTTTAACAATCGTTAAAAGAAAATTCAATTGAGAATAATACATGTGATTATCCTCGACTTTTTCCTCTTTATTATGAAGCAATTAATGAAGCCTGATGCACATTACAAATATATAAACTATTAGTTTAATTATATAAACAATTAAATAGACGTTTTAAATTAAATTAAAGCGCCGATATCTTAATACAGCGACCACTCTTAAAAAAAAATAAATAAATAAATAAATAAATGGTAGAATAGAAATAAATGAAACTTTTACTAACTGGACAAACAAATGTCTATTCACTTAGCTGTGCAGCATCGTGACATATAATCAATCCAACTCCACTAACCAGCGACAAATTTTCAAAATTGATTAAGCAAAACTGGATTAATAGTAAAGAAAATCGAAAACAACGTAAAATAAGATACAAAATATTGTTAGAAGACAAAATGGACTTCAATTTTATCACTTTTTTCCCTATAATACATAAAATTTATCATAGCAATTTTCTTTAAATATGCTATTTTCAATATCCGGATAACGGATAAATTTTCTTGACGACAAAAGAACAATAAATGTTTTGCTGAAATTCGTCGTGCACTGTTTTTACTCACGGTTCCTCACGTATTTTATTATTATGTAGAATAATAACAACAATAAATAATAAGATAACAATAATGATAATAGGAAATTGTTGAAGATCTAGGATGTGAGAGCAAGCGACACTAGGGTATGATGAGATAGGTGTTTAAGTAACCACGATCTTATTTTGGAGTTTTTTTCGTTATCCATTCTATCTTCTTCTCATCACTCTATCAATCTCTCTCTTCTTCGTACCCCCTCACACAATCGCTCCCTACTCCACTTTGCAATTCCTGGACGAATCAATCAAACGAACTGTGAACGCCGTCACAGTTCAATGAACTATATAACAATAACAAGATGCTCGCCGTTGTTGCTCTTTTTTCATACACCCGACTATATATTATCAAACATTAATTCGCACGCAATCGTGAACATACAAGTACACCATATATATATATATAAAACAGGACATAATATATATTACATATATATATATATTTTTTTATAACAATCTGATTATTCTGGAGTTAAATGAACAGATTTGGTGGAATTTTTAAGGCCGGTCATCCTTTATGACGTCAACTAACTTGAGGAAATAAATTTATCAGGAGAACTAATAGATTAAAATTCAAATTCGGAATCCTAAATAAAAATTACATCACCGGAGGACAAAAGAAATACATAATACAATTTTTAAAAAACAAGCATGATATGAAATTACTTAAAATTATTTTCTTCCAGAAATAAAGGGAAATATATATATATATATATATATATATATATATATGTAAATTGATAAATATTTTATCCTGATCAGAATACATAATTATATACGACTATTATACAAATCACGTTAGATGTGCTATTCCATGAATAACAAAAAGAACTGCTCCAACATTTTCCCTAGAATGAACAAGGAAAACCGATGAAAACTCTTATTAAAGCAATATCATGAAGTTTAAAAAAAAATTAAAGAAAAGAACTCAAGATTAATTAATATAAAAGAATGAGGTTATAATTCATATTAATACGTAAAAATATTACGATATGAAAAAAAAATTTAAGTAAAAAATAAATAAAAAATTACTTTTCAAACAGATTAGCGGTTAGCATGCTGGCTTATAGATCACCTTAAATCGAGTTCGATCCCCGGTAAGTATCTGGTATTTTTTAAAACTATCGTTTCATCTTTCTCGTTAAATACAAGGTCCGTGTCAAATCCAAAGTTGTAATAACAAAAAGGAAAACCGGTTCACAATAAAATATATTTAAAGGCGGTCTCTGAAAATAAAATTATAGGTTAATTTTAGATATAGATTAATCGACGAAGCAAATCGTTTTAGTGTATTTAATTATTTCAAAACATATTTGCAGAATAATAATGCTTTTATAAAAATAATTTTTTTTAAAAATTTTATAACATAAATCGGATTGTTTTAAATAGATAGGTAATTTATTCAAAATGTCAATAGAAGCCTGTACAGTAAAATTATTTTTTCATAATATGCTCTTCCTTTTCTTTCCTTTGAAATGTCTTAATAAAATGTTAAGCTTGATATCATTATTAAATATCTATTATGGTTAGAAATATTTCCGTTTGCAGTATAGTATAATTCTTAGGGCTACCTAAGAGGAAAAAAGCCAGATGGAGTTTTCAAGTTAAAAAAAAAAAAAAAATGGGCTATCAGATCACTGTTTGGCAGCCTATAAGTGTATCGAACGGTATAAATCGATATTTAAAATATTAAATATTATAATTTATTCTTGTGTTTATATTTATGAATTGTGCAATATTTTATAAAAAGAACAATCATTTATTCTTAAAAAATAACAATATATAAACCTATATCAAACCAAACAACAGATCACAATACTTCGGCTTACAAGAAATTATGTTTCGTTTAATTTAAAAAAAATTAAAGAACCACTTAAAAAATATCATCCAATCAAACTATTTAAAATATAATTATAAGATTTTCTTTTTCAGAAGTAATATTATGTGGAAGAATCTTTAAAATATATAAATTAATTTTGTTTTAAACTGAATTTTTACTGCATCACGATCAGCGTGTTAACGTGTTAACTAAAATAATCGCGTTAAGAATTATTTTGTAGTTACATTTTATAATTAGTAACTTTATGTATTTCAACATTATTTCACCATTTTAAATAACCACTTTAAATGATGTAACCATTTTAAATAATTATTAAATACTTTTAATCGCATCTGTTTTTTATTTTATAATTTGGTCGTTTATTATTTGCTATATACTCGTATAAACAATCAAACTGTTCTGTTCAAAGTTTCATCCAGACGAATGCTGGGACAGATTTCTTTTTTATATGTGGAGTAATACAGAGTGTTCCAAAATTAATATTATCAGGGTTTTAAAGCTATGGAAATATATATATATATATTTTAAATTTCACGTAGATTGATTAATTATACATGAATGGAAGAACAACTCAAATATAGTTTTAGCTCTGCGTAAGCTCATAAACTATTACCTGTTCCTTCCGCTTGAAAGCCCTGGTAGTAAAGATTTCCCCAACAGAAAAAGTTCTGTGATTTGCAGTTTACGAAGTGTGAATCTGTAATTAACGTTCAACGAGCGTTCCGTTGTGATTCCCGATCACAATAACTTTCGTAGATGATATAAACAATTTGAAACAGCTGGCTGTATTTGTAAAGGGAAGAGTACAGGACGACTGAATGTATCCAAAGACAATATTGATCGTGTAAGAGAGTTTTTTGTGCGTTGTCCTAGGAAATCCGTTAGGAAGGCTAGCCGCGAATTAGCGATTCCAGTGATGTCTGTGAGGAGGATTTTAAGGAAACGCTTATAACTGCGTCCGTATTGTTTACAGCTGTTACAAGCTCTAAAGCTTACAGATTATGGTTTGCGTATTAGCTTCTCAAATGAAAAGATGTACCGTGACGATGAAGACTTTTCGGATCCTGTCGTATTCAGCGTCGAATCAACATTTCATGTTAATGGAAAAGTAAAGACTCGTAATGTGCGTATCTGGGGATGAGAACGTCTCACGAAATATCGTACTATGAATGACACCCCAAAACTGAATGTTTTTGTGACTTATCCCGACGGCAAGTTTACAGGCTATTCTTTTTGTGGAAGCATATGTGTCTAGAACGAACCATCTTGATATGCTATAACTGTGGCTCTTTCCTCAACTGCAATACGAACCGCAGATTTTTATTTGGAAACAAGATGGTGTGTTTCCTCACTGTCGTAACGCTGTTCGTGATCGGTTGAATGAAATTCTTCCCAGTCGCTGGATCGGTCAACGGGGATCAGATGAAAGGGCTTGTATGCCGTGGTCCCCATGTTCGCTCGATCTGACCCCATGTGATGTTCTTTTCTTTGGGGATTTATAGAAGATCTTAGCTGGCCAACCCGACTTAAGGCGGGATTGAAGCAGCTGTCGCTTTAATTACTTCAGACTTGCTGATGAAGTATGGGATGAACTCTCCTATCGGCTGGATGTATGCCGTGAGACGAATGGAGCTCACATTGAACATTTATAGGAAGGTCTGTTTGAGTTGGTCTTCCATGTCATGTATAATCTATAAAATATGTAATTCAACTAAGTGACAATAATTTTATTATATTTGTATGGATTATAGAACAGATTAATGTTGACTTAAGGAAAACCTAAGAGGAGAGAAATGATCCAAGAGTAGAAAACAGAGTTATAAAAAATCGTATTAAAAACTTTACAAGTAGTGTTTAGTAAATTTGATGTCCTTAACCGCTTTGAGACTAGAAAATCTAATCTTCAGAAATTAGATAGTTTTCTTAATCTATAAACCACCTGGAATACAAAGGTTCGTTATAAAAACAATGATAAGGAGGATTACAGGAAAAAAAATTATCCAGGAACTGAATTTGATATTTTTCATTTACAGCAGACTATGATAATAATAATTAAAAATTATATTTTTATAATATTTCATTGCTCAAGAGAACTTTTTAACAGGCTCTGATGATGTAGGTAGCGCAAAGTATTAGTAGTTGTTTATTTAAAACCGCTTATTTACAGTTTCTTGTCTGTTTATTTTAATTTACGATTTTATGAAAGAGTATAATATAATAAGCTAAGACTTTTTTAGTCGTATCAGAAGAACGGAATACTTTCAACTAACTATGTAAATTATTTTCTCTTTTTAGGTCTTTTATTTTAAAACTCTAAATTCGCGAAAGTCGGTGTTGAAAAATGAGAAATGTAAATGGCTGGTTTTCGAGTCGTAGAGGGCGAGCTGATGTCTATTAGGCGTTTTCTTTAACGATCACTAAGTAATAAGAAATGCTTGAGTTGAGATCAAATCTCTACGTGATCGGAAAATCTTACCTTTGTAGTGGACGGGTGAGGGTAAGTTTTCGGGGTGTTAGAAGTGGAATTTCTAGACCGAGGGAAAGAAATATCTGCAAGAAAAACCCTTGTCCTCCAAGTTGGATGTTGGTGGTAGGATTAACAAGCGTCCATTAAAAAAATGGTTATTGTGAAACCGATGGAGGCCAAGGCTCTACACGCAGTGCCATGGAGTAAGAGTAAGCATATTAAAACTATAAACTTTTTTAAATGTCAAACAGAACAAAATTTAATAAATATATGCTATAATTTTAATAACTTATTTTAGTCGTTCTTGCAAGCAATCTTCAATAATTTTTATGCTGTTCATGATTTTTAAGCCTAGTATCAATTGATGTTAAGCCGGCGGTTTTTCAGTTTTAATAACACATCAGATGATACAACAGAAAAATCACACAGAACATGGCCGCAAAAGCGAGACTGAAAACGTTTTAAAATAAGTTATTAAAAGAGGCCGACCTCCGCGTGAGTAGGTAGCGTCTCGGCATTTCATACGGAGGTCCCGGGTTCGAATCCCAGTCAAAAAGATGTAGTATTTATTAAACTCATAAAGTTTTCTTCCTTATCTTTTTTATTTTTATTCGTCTACCTACTCCTCCACTTATTCTTTTTTTTCTCCTGATTTTTCTATTTTAATTTTTAACCTTGACAAATGTTTACATTCCTTAAAACCTTTCTAGTCTATATCAAATAAGAAATTTTATAACATTCAACGTTTTATTCAGTATGAAAAAAGAAAATTAAATATATTCTTGAAATAAAGAACTTCCTTTATTTTGAGGTATTATTTTATTTTTTTTTTTTTTTTACGTGGGAGACTAAACTATTAAAAATGTATGAACCATAACTGTGACTAGGAATACATATTTGTAGTGTGTGTATATATATATATATAAAAGTTCAATTAAAATAATTATCATGAAAAAAAAGAAGTAAAACACGTGACTATCTATGAGTAGCCTGGGTTTACCCTCACATCCTACCACAATACGGACAATAGACTACACCGCCATAGACCACTGCACTGCCTGCAATGAATCTTAATAACCGGAAATTTTATATGTAAAAAACACGCGCCACCATTATTATATAGTGTGTGTGTGTGTGTGTGTGTGTGCGCGCACGCGCGCGCGCGCGCAAGTAAATAAATTCAATGATACTATTTGCAGGAAGTACGCTTATCATAAAAATGCACATCATATAAATAATAGATATAATGATTACAATCATTATTGGCTTTTTAAATTTTAAAGCATCATAAAATCAATAGTGAACGTAAATGGGATTTTATACGTTTCGCCCAATAAATGAAACCTCATGCCAGCTAGGTACCCAAAGAGGAAAGCATAATACTTGGATATGATTCTTTTCACTGAGGTAACTCGTGAATCCATCCATATATATTAAAGCTGATGTAATATGTTACTTCATAGAAATATGATCATACAAAAATAATTCATATTATATATGTTTATCGCATTAACATAACTAAGTCGGATATCTGAAATGTTTAGGTGTATGGCTATTGTTATATTCAATACAGATTGATGATCAATTAAGAACCAGTTATCAATACGTAAAAACAATAAAATTTGTAACAGTTAACCTCAGGCAAAAAAGCGCACAGGTTAAAAAAACCGAGCCTATTTTACAGGTTTTACTATAAATCTCGCAGGTAATCATATTTATGTACGGAAAGAGCCAAATTTTATGTCTTAATTATGGTTAATCCCAAAATCTACGATACTAATCTGTGAACTTATTCAACTTAAAGGAAATTTTAAACCGTGTAAAGGTGTGTGTGTGTGTGTGTGTGTGTGTGTGTGTGCGCGCGCGCGCAATACTATTTTCACTGGATCTTGACACCTAAGGAACCCAAAAGCCGGATGAAAATTTTCCGGAAGTTAACGTTCGTATGTATGTGTGTGTTCAGTGTTGGCCTCTAAATCACCTTATATTTCCAGAACTACTGAACCGATTTTGACCAAAACTTCGTTAGATTACTTCTACATATAGAACATTGAAGCCATTAAATTTTCAACTTAAAAGATCAAGTAAGTGAGGCTGTAGGACAAACTCAATATCTCAAGATTCCGTCTAATTAAGGTTATATTTATTAGATACATTTGTTAACAATTAAAAAAAAATAATATTTGCAAAAAACGTTCACAAAATCGACCCCCCCCCAAAAAAAAAATGCTGTTGTAGTCGCCTACTATGTTGTAATGTCACAGGTGATCGGTAGAAATAAATAAATGAATAATACTTAAAGTGTAAAAAAATTAATCGATCTGGCTAGGTCTCGTACTCCATCGCCCGACTGACTTGGTACCCGATGTGTTAAGTCTCGCGGCTACACCATTCCGCCGACCGTACAACCGAAATTTTATTTAAGTTGTGAAATTACATTAGTTAAGATAGTGCCGACCGTCGCCGCTAGTACCGCCACACCCACGCGAATTAAATATGGTATGCGTGGGTGCTTTAGATAGAATCATTGAATTAAATAAACGAAAATATATTATATTAAATAAAATGATAAATACTTTAAATTAAGTTGTGTGTATATGTGTGTGTAAGCCGTGTATCAGAGTTCTAAAGTTCAAATCCTAGTAAAGGTACTTTTATATGGATTTGAATACTAGATCGTGGATACCGGTGTTCTTTGATGGTTGGATTTCAATTAACCACATTTCTAAGAAGCGGTTGACCTGAGATTGTACAAGATTACACTTCATTCACATTCATGCATATCATCCTCATTCATCCTCTGAAGTAGTACTTTATGGTAGTTCCGGAGGCTAAACAGAAAAAGAAAGAAGCCGTGCATCAGAAACAAACATTTATATATATATATATATATATATATATATATTTGTTACATTCTTCGTTAATCACCTTATGTATATAAAGTGTTTACTGAAGTGCTTTCAGAAATTTCATAACCAATTCTACTCGTGAAAATAATGGAAAAAGTTCAATAAATATCTGTACTATAATGTTTCCTTTACGAGTTACGGCTAGTGAAAGGGTCTTCTCGTACTTCAGCTACCCTGGTGAAATGAGGTTGTACTGAAATTTTTAGGACGTTAATTAAGGAACAGAATTAGTGATTTCTTATGGTTTTTACCTGAAACATTGAATAAAATAGGTCACAGAATCGTTTGTGCAGTAGTGTTTGAGAAATTTTGGGTTAAAACCAATAAATTGGAGTAAAAGAACCCTGTTTTTTATGTTTGGCGTAAAATAACTTAAAAAAAGGTTAAAGTTAAGTTTTTTTTTTTTTTTTTTTTTTTTTTTTGTTTAACCTCCGGAACCACAATTAAGTATATCTTCAGAGGGATGAGATG
>JAAAKQ030225173.1:1310-11385 GCA_010016005.3 Zanna intricata | reverse complement strand
TAGATCGTGGATACCGGTGTTCTTTGGTGGTTGGGTTTCAATTAACCACACTTCTGAGGAGTGGTCGACCTGAGATTGTGCAGGACTACATTCATATTCATACATATCATCCTCATTCATCCTCTGAAGTAATACCTTACGGTGGTTCCGGAGGCAAAACACAAAAAGAACGGTGAAAAAAGTTGCAGTATCTCCCGGTTTTTCCATGTGTACATTCTTCTATTATGAATTTTAAAATGGATGTTAGCAATTATTAAATTTTATTTCGTGCAAAACTCACTAAGTCGGTCTCTTCTTTCATTCCTTTTGCCTATCCCGTATTCACCCACAATATTTCCTTTCTTGCCTTTTCCAATCCTTGCATTCCAGTCTCCCTCTAAGAATCATGAGACCTTGTCGATGGTGAGGGGGCTTGTGTGCTCAGTGATACAGAATAGCTGAACCGAAGCTCCGACCATATCCGAGAGGTATCTGTTGAGAGTCAGACTAGGGAAAGATTCCTGAAAAAGGGCCGCAGATCTTTCGGTAGTTGTTAAGGACGTAGGTCAGGAGGACTTAAACGGCCATAGTAACATCACTCAATCTTTTGAGTACTGCGCAGCTGAAAGCAATGGAAAACTACAGCTGTAGTTTTTCCAAGAAAATGCGGCTCTCTACATTTTCAAAAACTAAGAATGAAAAATTATAAGAAGTAATTAATGAAATAATATTGTATGTCCTTTTCATTAAAAAAAAATGTATATAGTGTATGTAATTTAATATGTGTACAGGAAACCATGTGTTGTCCACGTCAGATTTTTTCTAAAGGTATTGTGAATAATCTATCCAGACAAGGCAAATACGATTCAACTCTTTTACACTGAAGTCTTATTTTATCCAAAAAAAAATTTTTATTAAAAGAATAATTTTTTTTAAGTTTACTTTTAACTAATACTTTTCTAATGTTAAGTAATTATTAAAATTTGAATTAATAATAATGATGTATGAATTGTAATCTCCTTCTTTAATAATGAAAGATCTCTTTTTCGGTATAAGTACATAAAGTATAAATTTTTCATACAGCACAAAAATAAATCTGATTAAGATATAAATAAATCAGAAGCTGACATTCTTAAGGTAATTAAAATTGCAAAAGTAAAATTCCTGCGTTCATAGAAGTCACAGTTATATATCAAAAGTTGTCATTGATTTTTATAATCATAGGAGAAAGAGATTTTTTTCAATTCTCTGGCTCTATCAAGAATGATAGTTACATCAGAGTATATTGAAATGAAGATAAACTTAAATTATTTTTTAATCTAGAATGGTACTATGAATTCAGTAATCTATAAATGGCCTACAAGTAGTTTAATCACAAAAGAAGTTGTAACAACGCGGAAAAAAACACGTTAATTAAAACATCCAAGAAATTTGTGTTAATGAAATACAAAATATATCCCTTTGGTGTTCCAATCTAAATCAAATTAATTAGGAACACCTAAATCAGGAGTTCCTTTTTCTTTCATGAATAGATAACTACAAAGCTAGCATGTTATAAGATGGCACTTTTGATCCAGAATATTTATTCCGCTATATCCAAGCTGTATTGAAATGAACTGGGTTGTACTACACTGAAATTTATAAACAATAAGCAATATAAATCTTGCCGAAAAAGATATACTTCATAAATTTTCACATATCAACTATTAGTAAAAGTGTTGCATTGAATAGTCAAAACCGGGCTTGGAAAAAACCTAGAAATTTAAATTTTCCATTTTCAATGAAAATAATGGTGTGAATGACAGTTTTGGAAATGAAATAAACAAAATGAAATAATATAATTTTCCTAAGGAAGTACTTATTGATTCAAGGTAAATTTTATGACGTAAAGATATTAAAAAATTATTTTCCCGTTTATATGTAAAGGTGCTATCAGTAAGTTAAAATGAAAAGAAGTCCAACCATGTGTTTTTTGTGTTTTTTTTTTACTAAAACCAAGATATTTAGTTTTAATTATTAAATTAGTCATTACACTTAATTTTATTTTATAAAAAAATTATTTCATATATCTGTGAGATAATTTGCCAAACCGTAGGGCAGATGAAGACATGAGTCGTATCTCCGGTTTTATTATGTTATAGACTAATCAAAAACTGACTTCAATTTTTTTTTTAATAAAAAAAATAACTATGAAAAAAAAAGGATTTTAGTATAAATTAAAGTGACATAGATTCGTTACTTGTATATACGTTAAGGTGGATGAAATGTTTGAATTTACATCCCAAGCTTCTTCAGCTTTTATGTTATCAAAAGTTGCCCTCGATTTTTGTAGTCTTAGATTTGAAATCACAGAATTTTGTCGTAAAATTCACCTTGTCATCCCAGAATATCACCACAATTTTTCCATTCATGTAACTTTCTCCAAAAAGTGCTACTTGAATTATTTTTATCATTTTTGGATGCTACTTGAATCACTTGTTTGGTGAGCGAGTGAAATCCACCATTTAGTATCATAATTACTTTGTTTCATAAATCAAAAACTTAAACCGGCTTCATCCAAAGTCATAATTTTTATCTCCGCCTATAGCGTTTGAACGTCAAAACCGGTCATTTTTCCAAATTTTTGGTGTTAATTATGGATTTTTTTTACCTATTTTCCACAAAACTTATGAAAACTCAGTCAATCTAACAGTCTATGATAGTTAATTCTTTAAATTCATGAAATTTCATTTGAAAGTTCAACAATATTGAAAAAAAAAATCATTATGCTCAATTTGTTTAACATTTTTAAAGTGTATAGAATCACAATTGAGTGTCACCTTTACCCTGTCAACACACATATCTGAGCATCCCGATGAAAATTTCCGGTACAATTCTCTTAGAGTACAAAAGGTTATAATATTAATATATATATAACTACATCATCGATGAACCATAGTGGGAAACATCGATCAACTTACACGTTTTATAATTGCGGGAACGATAACATCCATTTCCATTCTTTATTGAAAATAGTTTTACCATTAGTGAATAAATAAGTAGCATATGAGACTTTAAGCAGATTAAAGATTTATTAGATGTTGTGTATGCGTCACTTTAATATTAAAATCTGTTTCTTCATTAACCAATCAAAATAAAATTTTCAAACAGCCTCCTATTAGTGTTTATTTTTATTATTCTGGTAAAGTCAGATTCAAAATACTAAGGAAACAATTCATTAAGACTTGTTTTTCTTGGCACTTATCAAAATATCCTCTGACAGTAGCTTAAGCACTTTTTTTCAGTGATTTCTGATAATTTTTTTTTTTAAATATATTTTGCAAGCTGTCGGTTCAGTAACTTATATAAATAACTCGAATGTAAAACGTCTATAGAACAAGTTCATTTAAACATTTTGAACAATTTTGTTAGAAATTGACCGAAGTACAAGTAAATTCACTAAATTTGTAAATTTCTTTTTCGAAAATCAATCATTCATAATGGAAAAGCTTTTTTTCTTTTGGTGATGATTAAATCGCAGCTAATTACACACAGGTGATGAGTGGGAATTTAGAATGGATGTTACTCGTTAATTTTAATTTACGCTACAAGTTTTAGTAGCGTACGCAAATTGTCATGCCTGACCGGAATTTAAACACCGAACCTTTCGGATGAAAGGCTGAGACTACCACGATTTCACGGTGGTAGACGGAGTTTTAGTTGAAAGAGGATGGTCCAAGTAAAAAAAAAAAAAATAGTTCAGTTCGTTACACTAATACACTTATAACACTATACTAATTACGACATGTTCAGAGGTGTATAAAATCGAAAATCGACCGAAATCCTCTTGTATTCATTAATCGGTTAATAATTAGAAGATTTGAGCAAGAAGTTTTGAATAATATTGCAAAGAACCATTAATGTTCTCTTTAAAAAAGATCTCCTTATTAAAGGAAACAAGCTTTCCAAAATGCTTATGAGGTTTTAAGCACAGTTTGAGAGTTACCGTACAGTATGTAAGTGATATACAGTTCGGGGAAAATGGTTTTCACAGGAAGAAAGTGAAGGAAAAATAAACTCATATTTGTTGCCAGGGAACATTATTATATTTTACTTTTTTTTAATGTATCGAGAATTAATGAGATTATGAAAATAAATCAGAGTTCAACCAATCCACCGCCTTTGTGGAAAAATACGAATTTGCGTAAGAGGATTTAAAAAATCAGAACACTTAAAATTATAAAATGTGAGTTCCTTAGTCTCTTACACTAAAGTAACTAGAATAAAAAATCTTAACAGGCGATAATTACATTTAATTTCAAAAGAGAGAGAGATAAGTAAGAATGTTTTTGAAATTTTATTTTGACGTGTGGTGAGATTTGGTTCTACTGTTTTATTTCTGATTCAGAAAGAGGAAATATGATAAGAATATATAATTTATGATTCAAAAAGAGGTTTCCTCTTTTCGAAGGGTGCAGTATTTCAGCAGAAATAATGCACCTGTTCTTCAAGGGAACAAGCAAAAACGATTTCTTCTGCGAAACAAGAAGATATGGCTGAAACTAGTATAAAGATGAAACGAGTAATTGAGAGGGATTACACTGAAAATTAATAAATAAATGTAATAAAGTTTGATTGTAGTTTAAATAAGATTTATCATTAATGAGTAAAAAAATTTCTGAAAACAATTTGGTTAAAAGTAATTTTTACAAACTGTTTGTAAATAACTTGATATGATAATATATCGAGCTATACATACCCGAAAAATAGTCCGGCTATGTTTTACTAGAACAAAATTTTGACACAAACTTAGCTGTCTTTAGCCTGTCTACAGAATCGTGAACCCCCTGTAATTTAAAGAGTCAACAATTTCTCATTAAAATAGTACTTCAGGAGGAAACTGCCAAATTATAATACTCAAAATTCCTATTTCCAAGAATCTAACTAAATATTACGTGTTAATGCGTTAATGGAACAGTAAAGACTTTTTAAATATTCAGATTACACTTTACCAATTCTGAAGAATATTGTACTCAATCCTAGATTTCAATTTCTAGGAGAAAGCAATTTATCATAACCTACATTATTTTTTCCTCATTATCACACATTAATGGCCTCTCATTATTACGAGAAATTTCTGTTGACTGTTTCTAAAATGTCTGATATAGACTGTAGCAGTTTGAAGGTCAAATCAGTCTTCATAATGATTATCATACTTAAAAAGTTGAAATATTTCTTGACAAAAAATATATATACAATTTCTTAATTTAATTTCATTTAGGTATATTTTATAAATTGGTGTTATGAATCCTATTTTTATTTTCGTGAATGTAATTGTATTTCTCTAAAAAAAGAAGAATCTAGATAATACACACCTAGACACGCGCACACACAAACACAGAGTTCATTATGCACATTGAGTATCAGTTTTGATTATTATATAGTTTCGGTAAGAAATGTTTGCTCTTTTTTTACTGATCTACTTATCTTGACTTATTAACTTATCTTACCTTTATAATATTAATTTATCACATTTATTTTAGTTATAAGATAAATAAAATTTCTATTAAATAGGCTTAATTTATATTTTCATTAATTTATTAATGTATGCATCTATTTATTACACATATTTATTTACTTCAGAACAGGGACAGTAACCTATAATTATATTTTGATAGTTGAAGATCAATTTGTATATAAGAAATAAAATTAAAACAATTTTAAAGCCCACGACAAAAAAACCTTAAAAAACCTGAAATCATTAAATAACTGTAATTTTACCTTGTAATCCTCTGTGACACTGTGATATTGTTTTTAAGACAATAAAATTTTAGATTTTGATTAACCATTGTGCATGACTATGATGATAACTGAAGTTTGTCTATATAATCTACGGGTCACGTATGACTGTCAATCAAAATCTTAAATTTTATTGTCTTAAAAAAAATATCACAGTTTTACAGAGGGCTATAAGGTAAACATTACAGTTATTTAAAGATTTCAGGTTTTTTAAGATTTTTTCGTCGTGGGGTTTTTAAAATTTGTAATTTTAAAGATTAGTAGGCCTTTGCCCAACAGTGGGACGTTTACAGGCTGATGATGATGTGACAATAACGAAAATCCACACAATCCACACAATAATGTAGTCTTGCGAAAGTTAGAAAGAATTAGAAACATTCAAAAGCCGTTTTGAAGAAATACTGCAGCGGTTTATAACCGTAAAACTAATCTAAGAACCTGGTCTGAAGTGATACCTATGTAATGAAAAAACCGCATCGAAATCGATCCATTAGTTTTTGAGGAAAATGGTAACACAAACACACACACACACACACACACACACACACACACACACACACACACACACACACAGCCTCTGACTCCAAATGCATATACCGTTCCCGTTCAGTCATGGGTTGAATACTCACATAAATAGAAGTAGATAGAGTATTCTACTCTACCTAAATAGAGGTTGATACTCTAAATTATTGTAGTTAATAATTAAAGTACAAATTGTAACTTATGAAATATGGGGCAGTTTTATTTTATGTTTTGTTTTCTCAAAATTTTATATTAAAGCAGGTACCCTATCCCATGTTATTACTTATTTATACGTTTTATTACTAACTATTCAGCAATGTTTTGATGTTCGTTTTCATACCAAATATTTTACTGATATTTAAGTTAAAAAAAGAGAATTTCTCCTTTGAGTATGTTTTGAATCCTGTATTCAAAACTTCAATTCCAACAGTATTTTTACCGTTCCTTCCGTTATATTTATGGGCTACAACGTTTCACATACAATACAACCTAACTTAACAACCAGTCTCTCCACTCACGTAATACGAAAATAGAAAAAAAAACAAAACAAAAACTTGTAATCATTAAACCCGTCATCACTGAAAAAATCCTTACCCTAATTTCAGACATAAAAGTAATAGCACATCGTGAAACTGAGGACAGCAAAAGAAAATTTCTACTTTACGCCCATACTTGTCTACATGTATTCAAACTCGTGGAAAAACAAACACAATGTTTTTTGTTGAATTTTTTTCTCAATATTCATATTTCTACGAGAAGAGGGCGCATAGATTCAAAATTATTTACATAAAAGACAATCAATGATATTTTTAATTAAAATATTAATCATATTTTCTTTTGTTGAGTGAACATTTCTCCAGTCTAACTAGTATACAAAACAATTCGTTATTCATTTAGTTCAACTATAAAAAGATCAATACAATCATTCGCATGTGATAATATAATATTAAAATTTAATAACTAAGTCCCACTTTATTACTGATATAAAATATATATATATATATATATATGTAGGGTTTCATTACTAATAACTGGAAAAAAAATCACTGGAAAAATTATTTTAAAATAAATTTTTTTTAATATTAGTAAAGCTTTAAACATTTCATAAATATTGTAACTTTTTGGGTAAAATTATTTTTAATGCAAGCCTAGAACTAAAACTTGCAAATAAAATTACGGTACATGTCAATTCCAAAAATAGTAAAAAAATGTTAAGAAAGTAATAATTAATTTAAAAAAAAAAACATAAAATATTACTTAGAGTTTTAAAAACTTATAATGAAATTTATATCTTAATATATTAATTTAATGAAATTAATATTATAAAATATTGTAATATTATAAATTAATATTAATGAAATTAATCAGTATCTACTCGCTTTTTCAAATTAGTAATTTTTAAATATTTAACCTGCTAATTTAGCACCATGGTTCTTTCTGAGATATAAATTCGTTCTCTCTGAAACATTGTAACAGATAATTTATGATTTTTATTACTTTTATTATCTGACACTCACCTTTCGTTTCCTCATGAAGGAGTGAAAGATACTGATGTACAAGATACTCTTTATTACATAAATCAGGATGCACTTCACTCAACTAACACTATCACAACACTTAGCCACTATTGAGTCAAATTAATTAATTCTAAGTGAAAGTCTCTATTAAACTAAAAATAATTAATCAAGAAAATAATCATTATAGTTTCTAGGCTCAGTGGAATGGAAAAGGAAATTTATTGTAGTCCACAGTCTGCTTGCGCAGGCCACAGCCCAGCGGTAATATGAACGGAATGATGTGCATTTTTAATAAATTATTAGATTATTTGAAGAAGAATAAACGAAATACTGGGAAAGAGATATACACCCTGCGAGCTAGACTGTAAGAGCGTAACTGATAGATTTAGAGCCGAGGTTGCGCATACGCACGCCTGTAAAAGCGCTTGCGCAAGCGTTGCTAAGAGACAAAACAGTTGATTTCCACCCTTTTCTGCCGATAACTCATCGTGATTACTTTTCTACATCAAATTATTATTTTGGTATTTACCACAGAATACACACATCATTGTGAGATGTGTTAACGATCGGGATTCCACCGGGGAAATCAAAAGTTAGTGTTCCCGACATCACACTAACTACTATTTTTCTTTAATTCTTTTCGACCTCTTCACACAACCCATCGATCCCTACGACCCCACCCGAATCTTACTTATGTACTAATACCATTTTTTAATCATGCAAACCCACTGATTCTATGCTTCAATTTAATATTTAATACAAGACTAACAATTTAGTTATGATAACTACTTTTATAAATTATCAATTATTTAAATACTAATAAAATTTACAGAAAATAAAATAGGTAGACATTATTAAAAAAAAAAAAAAACGCACCCGCCAAAAGCATTTACGAGAAATGATTGTGATTGAAAATAAAACATATTAAACGAGTATAATAATTTACTGCTTGATTTCAAATCGCTCTACTTTGGTGGCTCAAATTAATTGTACTGTTACAGGAACGAATACCTAAGACTGGATAAGATCAACTGCATTAACCTACTGCACTTCAGCATGCAGACTTTTGGGAGTAATTCTCAAAATATAGATAATAAATAATAAAATATTCTCTAAAGATTTTAGTTCGTAAAACTTGAAACTGGTACTGAAGATTTTCTACTATCGTCTGTATAACGACATTTAAACTATTCTCACACCTACTATTATGCAGTATATTTTAATTAGAAAAAGTGCTGCGAAAGAAGTGCAGTAAGTCAATTTTGAGCTGTATATATTTTTTTTTTATAAACAGCCTTTTTTATCATAACTAATTGTTGCTAACTTGAAAAGCATAAAGCTCGAAAAAAATATTTCTGGTTATTTATAAACTGTTCTATTTGACTCCCTACATTTATCTACCATCTAGTATAAATTATACAAATTTCAACTTACGTTTCTCTTTACGTTCTCATCATCAGTTTCACTGTTTGTGGAAGTAATGGTAAGCTTGTCACTTTAAAGGGATAGTGCACCACCAGAAATATTTGTTACTAAGACGTCTGACACAAATATTGTTGGAGGTTTCCTTCGTTAGATTTAAATATTTTTCGGCTTAAATGAAAATCAAAAAATTTTCTCAGTCTATAAATTTAATGTCTCAATTCTGTCTTCATTTGATAAAATAAACCTACCTTAATAACAAATGTTTTATTCATTTTAACTACTCTGTATTATAAATGAAATAAAGAGTAATCATTTGATACATTACAAAAAAATAACAAAATTTTAGAATATATACTGTGTCGCGGGAACGGTAGTGATAAAAACATTCGGTTAAATGATGTAAATAATAGTCATCATAAATTACAATTACTTTGATTAGAAATCACTCTTAATAAGATTTATAAGGAC
Organism: Zanna intricata; assembly: GCA_010016005.3. Lineage (NCBI taxonomy): Eukaryota > Metazoa > Arthropoda > Insecta > Hemiptera > Fulgoridae > Zanna > Zanna intricata. The sequence continues at coordinate 1,696 of JAAAKQ030225173.1, read as the reverse complement.
TATAAATGTTCAAACATGGAAAGGTATGCATGGATAGAAGGAAGACTGGATAGACTGATAAGTATAACAGAAGAATCCAATCGACTCTGTTTTAAATAATCTTCCGTAAAAATTTGAGTATATCTTCTTATCAGTCGTGGAATTATTCAACTTTTTTTCAAACAACTTCAATGTAGAATTTTATACAATAAAGTTATTACAACATCGTTCCTAGTTACTCTCTATTCAAAATTTATTGTGTAACATGAAGGTATCAGTACATATTTATCAGCTTTTGATCTGTATTCCATATTTAAATGAAGGACCACTAAAAACAACTTTCTTGTTGTATGCGCTGGTTTATAATGTATATTTATTTTATATTATTTTTGTTTATTTTTTCATTA
>JAAAKQ030225162.1:1266-11385 GCA_010016005.3 Zanna intricata | reverse complement strand
AATTATTGCTATCAGGTCAATAGCTTAGTAATAGTAAAATTATAAAGACAATTATGAATTTTTATCAATCAAACCAACTTTTCAATTTAAAAGTAATTACTTTGATATTACTTTTTACTTCTAAAATAATTTGAAATTTATCAAGTATATAATTGCTAATACATAAATTACGTTAATACTATTTTATAATTTTTGTCTTCCTATTTTGATTTTCTGTAAATTTAATGATAAAATTGTAAAAATTAATTTAATCAACTGTTTTTGTGCTCGACTTAGATTAATAGCCAAATCAGAAGACTTTAATTGGCTCATGGTAGAACAAATGATAATTTTTAATCGACTTAATTTTAGAAAAACTTCGTTCAAACCGAGCAGTCGATATGTAAAATGTCAACAGAATCAAAAATTTCCATTTCAATTATGAATTCCAAAAACTTCAACGATGATTACTTTTTTCAATTTTCTTGGTCGATTTCAGTTGCTTGCAAATTTCTTTTTAATCACTTGATTTCAGTGAAATGTACTCTTTGAAGAATTTATCGAACGTTTGGATAAGACCTGATGAAAGAACTTTCATATCAGATCTTCTGCAAATTCTTTTATCAAAATATCTCCCTCTCTGTTGATGACTTTCAGTGCCCCCCTCGCATTCCCTTAGCCAGTGTTTGTGTGACCTGTTATCATCAAGGTTTTACCATGGTTTTCCAAGATCCATCCAACCAAATAAATGAATTGTTAATTTATTTTACATTAATAAATAAATAGACGTTTCACTGCTAATCAGGGCACACCTATCCGTTCCTGATGTAATGTAAATGATTTTTTTTCTTGAGATGACGGACATCGATACGCTTTGCTAATTTGGCTCTATGAGAATGAAAATTTTTAGTATATGAAAAATGCAATGCCTGACCAGAATCCGAACCCAGAACCTCCGAATGAATGAAAGACTAAGACGTTACCAATCTGCCATGGAAATTAGCTAATTTATTATTACATACTGATGAGATGAAAAATATTAATTTATTTAATTTTTTTTGAGATTATCTTTTTTATCCCCCCCCCCCTGGAGCCGAACCAGCAACTAATCGTATACATACCTCCAGAGGGTGCCATCGCCTCAAAATACCTCGTCAAGAATGTTCCCCTAGGTAGTCGGGACTCGGTCTTTTAATTATTCGCTATACCTCTAATGAGGAGACCCCCAAAGGAGTCCTCCCACCGGAACTCCAGTCTTGATGCCAGACCTCTAATGAGGCACCCCAGTGATCCCCCATCGGGACTACGGTCTTACTTCACTACCCCCACTTTGAAGTCCCAAGGAAATCCCCATCCTACATCAGCAGTGGAAAATCTAAACGGCCTACTCCTCCTGAACGGGGCTGTCCCATCTCCAGTCTTTCCCAAAACATAGGCGAAGGATCTCATTTCTTGGTGCTGGTTCTGCAACCACGTCCTCCAAGAGCATATCTCCGAATATGCATAAGGAACATTTGGCCTTCGTTGGACTATCCTGTTGAAGATGCCCTTCGATCCCACAGTTAAAACAATGCCCTCGTTTATCTGGACTGCTGCAGGATCCAGCCCTGTGCCCGACCACCCAGCACCGATAACAATATTCCTCGGCGGATCTCCTCGAAACTCGGCAAGACAACCACCCGATGCGTATGCGTCCGTCCTTCAGTAGTTTATCGGCCTACAGAGGCGGAACTGCCACCGTCGCTACTTTCGTTTCGCCAGACGAGGGCCTTAGAGAGAGAGTACATCTACCGATTTGTATACATTTGTCCATTTAAAATTAATTTAAAATATTTGTCTTTATTTTTTTTTTTGCACCTCCATTATTTTTAAGAAATATTTTAATAATGTATTATATTTTAAATGATTTATGAGGCTATTAAAAAAAAGTACTGTAATTTTTTTTCAGAAATTACTATAAAATTTCAGTACAAGTTTAAAATTTTATCATCATTACAAACATAAATTTTGCTAGTTTGTTGTACTACTCTGTAATATAATTTTTTTTCAGTCTTTATTATGTCGAAAAAATAAATTATCTAATACCAAATAAATTATTTCCTGCAATAAATAAATAAATCAAAGTTTGATTTCTATGAAGGTAAAGATATTCCTTACATAAGACAGTCTATGTAGTAAGTAAATTTCAAGGAGAGTATAACTTACATTTCGGTTGGCCTGACATACCGTCTGCAACAATAAAGTAAATATAGCTGAGTGAAGAATGGGTCTAAAACCTTTCCGTTCCGATGCTATACCCGTTAGCGAAGCAACAGAATTTGAATGAGATGACGGTGGACAAGCCTACTAGCATTAAATGCCAATAAGAGGTATGCTGATTCTAACGAAACCGAGGAATGATAATCAACAAATAATGGAATGAAATGACTGATGTTTTTAATACCGCTTATGTCATTTTTAAAAGTAAATATAATCTCATGTCATAATATTTGAGGTTGTGGTGCCTAATAGTAAACTATAATTGCGGTAAGACTGGTGTGCGAGTAGTAGATTATGGCATCTGTTTGTTTAGTGATAATACGAAATCCGAAAATCTGTGTTTAATATGCATAATAATAATATACTTTAATCTATATGTTGTATTATTTCATTTTAAACTATATATATATATTTTTTTTTTTTATTTCTGTTTCAGCGAGTACTTCATTTCACTCAAACAAATCCAACGGAGTACTGAGGGCAACGCAATATATTTATGGCATCGTATTCTGCTTAACTATTGCCTTCCTATTTCAGACAACATATATAGTTGTCTAATAAATTGTTATAAATACATAGTAAATATTATGATAAAAAAAATAAAAATTATTGTAAAAAAAAAAAAGAATTACGACTTAATCAACATAATTACTAAATAATCAATAAGATTAAAAAAAAAAAAAAAAGGAATCGATGAATTGGGTGAAATTTAAATAATTATTTTTGTTAGTTTTTCCATTTTTAAATATTGTGGAATATAGACTGAAAATATAAAAGAGAAACTATGGGATTATATTAATTTTTTGACGTTTTTGGATAATTGAATAACTATCCAAATAAAATGTCCATTTTTTAGAACCTGAGTTTTCCAATAATAGGGCGCAATATTCATGTTTTTTTTTTTTTTTTTTTTAAATTAAAAATCGTAATGGTCACCAAAGAATGGTATGGTTATAAGTATAGTTGGTTGGTAATGTGATATGTAACAAACCAAAAAAAAAAAATTATAAAGTAGAACTTTATTTTAAGAAAGCAGAATTTGTACATAACATTGGAATGAAATTTTAAATCCATTGATTTTTCAATTTCTTTGATAACAAATAATTTCAATAACAATATAAAATTTGCAATCACATTTAATCATAAGCAAAATTCATCTTGTATATTACAGAAATAAAATCGTATAATTTTGTGGAAAAAATTCATTGTAACTTCAGATCTATATTACATACTGAAGAATATTTTTTTACACACACAATATCAAATTAAAAAGAAAATATTTGTATAATAACAATTAATTATCAAAATATTAAATAAATTTTTTCCACCAGTTTGAAAATCAAACCTTTTATTTATTTATTTATTTCATAAAAATTACTCTAATAAATTAATTTCTAAACCAATAAATATGTAAATTTTCAATTTTTCTGCTTAAAACAGAATTTAATTTATTAAACGAAATATTTCAAAAGAAAATAAATAATAAATGTCAACTACATTGAATTTTTTTTTCAAATATATAAGTCGAAAATTCATTTTAAAAAAGTAAGATAAGCTTTAAAAATGATGGAAAACTTTTAAAAGATGTATATAGATTTTTATTCTTTCTAAGATATGTTAAGGAATGGTGTTGAAAACCTTAGGGATGTCTAGAAGGCGAAGAAGAGAAATGATATACGTAAATATTTACTTATCCCCTGGTTTCATTTTTTTTTTATTTTCAGTCTCAAGTATCACAGTACTTGGCAAATATTTTATTTGTAATTTTTTAAGTAAATTTTATATTTCTTAATGTATTATAAATTTAACTTTTGCTATGATTAAATTATTAAAATACAATAAAATGCAACATAGATTATCTGCAACAAAAAAAATTAATAAACAACTTTTAATTTATTTAAATTAATATAAAAATTAAAATATGATATTTTTTTTAATAAACTCATTTGTTATTCTAACAAATAATAGATAAGGAGTAAGGGTAAAAAATATATATTTGGAAGAAAAAATCATAAATATATATAAAATATATATTTGGAAGAAAAATCGAAGTAAAATTAAAATGGAAAACTTTTTTCGTAAAATTTTCTTTGAAAGATGTGATTGTAAAAACCTTAAAAATATTTGTAAATATGTATTATAACTTTAAAAATTCTAACAAATGTTTCCTTTTTTCTTTTTCTTTTTTTTTTTTGTTTTATCTTATAAAAATTAATAAAGGTTAGATGTCTATTACTGGCCTAAAGGTAAAAAAGAAAAAAAGTTATTTTTTCTTTCAGAAAGGAAAATTAAGATTATGATAAATTAAATTTAAGTCACTTCTCTTGGGAATTCAGTGAAATAATCTTTATTTTTTATTTATATAAAAGATTAAAATTTTGTCATTCTCTTTCTTCTTATAATTTCTTTTTTCTTAAGAACTTATTTATCATTCTTATACTGAAATACAGTACTGAGTTTTACAGATACAAAAGAATCTTCTACTCGCTAAGTTATTAATTACTATTTCAATACGTGCGAGTATAACTATATATATATATATATAGTTATATATATATATATACAAAATCTGATCAAATAATTTAAGATAATACAAATCGTGGAGGAAAAAATATCGGACCAGTATAAGTGTTTGACCTTCAATTTTTAAGTATATCCATCAGGAAGTTGGAACCAATAGAGAATTTTTTTTACATCATTTTGATAAAGAATTACTTTAAAAATATTAATAAATAAAAATATAATTTTTTCAGCAAAGAAAAATACAAATGAATTACTTTAAAAAAAAAAATACAGTGGCTGTAATTTGTCAAGTGTAATTAAATGTAATTATTAAACTTTTACCTATAATTATTAAAACAGATCAAAATTGCTAACTAGGTATCTTATTTAAGATTCACTCTCGATTTACTTAATTGAATAGAATTTCTTAAAGATTCCACAAACTTTATGGTTTGATAAAATGAAATTTTAAGTCTGAAAAATTTTAAACTGATCTATAAAAATGAAATTTTAAGTCTCAAAAATTTTAAACTGATTTATAAAAATCGCTTATCAGTCGTGTTAAATTTATAAAAAATCAGCAATTTGATGTTATTATAAAAATATGTAAATTAAATTTTTACGTAAAAAATTATACAATATAAATTATATATTAAAATTAAAAAAAAAAACTTCTTTTCTTAAAATTTGTTATAATGACAGAAATACCTACAGTTTTATTGCATACTAGATACACTAAATTAACATTTTAAAATATTTTCCCGTGTTCGCGGTTCGACAAAGATATTTAGAGATAATACAAAAAATCTCTTAAAATTCAGTTTTTTATTCTTAAATAATTAATGTACAAAATAGCAACTGAAATTAAATTAATTTAATAACAATTATTAACTTCAAAATACAGCTGCGATCTACTAAAAAGTTTATAATGATTACTATAAACTAATACTGAATTAAAGCAAGATACAAAAAAATTTTTTCACTTTTACTGTTTACAAAAGAACTACCCTAAGCATTCTCACTTCTGTTCACAATAATTCACCGAACAGCTTCTTGTTTTCAACCTCTGCCAAAAATGGAATTCTTGTGACCGACTGCTTACTCGTTTGTTAACACTTACTCCGAATGCTCCCACACACCCTAATCTCTTTTATCGCAAACTGACCAAATTCGAATTTTTAACTGTCCTTCGGATAGCGGGAGATTTATGTATTCCCTGCTAATCGCAGAGCCTGGATAAATGTCGCTTGCGGCTGTCATTCTTTTTATCGGGCGGGTTAGTATTTATTTGGCGGTTAAATTTTAATGTGCTTATTTATTTACAGACGGACGTGTGGATGCGTTCCTATCCTTAAGACTTTTTGAAAACTTTACTTGGGCTGACCTTAGGAAACTAGTGGCATATGTGCTTCGTTCTACCGGCGGGATTCCCCTTTTGTCCGTCCGTGCGCCAAGAGGGCATTCCTACACCTCTTGGGGCTCTATTTGTTGGAAAATGCAAAACGCACTTCCCTCACCGTAGGGAGTCGCATGTACTGATAGTATCGTCCTCCACCGGTCTCCGGAGTTTTTATATTTCCGTACCTGCAGTACAGTACTCGACCGATCCTTTTGACTGTTCAAGCATAATAATTTCCATTGTCCGCACCTTCCCAGCTTTTCTATAAGTCCTTTTCTAAAAAGGATCCCTCTTTCATTTCTTCTTTCTTCATTTTTTCTCTCTTTCTTTTTCCTGGAAGATTCTGTACTCGTCAAAATATTATTTTTAACAAAATTCTATACATATTGCATTTCTGAACTTAATTTTATACCATTATTTTTCATAACAGAGAGGAAGTTGGAAGGACAAGGGAACAAAGTGTCTCTAGTTTTCCCACATTCAGAATAGGTGTCGTCACGAAATACGAATACCACTAAATCAGCGGAAGAATCTATTCAGTTATTCTACTAAATTTTTAGCATAATATATAGTTCCATAATATTTTGAAGTACTATAAATTGTTCTAAATAATTTACTGCGCAATAATTGTTGGCAGTATTAATAAATTTATGTATATAATAATTTTATGAGTAAAATATAAAATGTAAAATTTTTTAAAAAATAATAATTGATTGAATTAATTAAATTTCAAAAATTAAAAATTACATGGTACAAATGCAATTAATGTTTATCACAATTTTTGTTCGTGTATCTATTTATCGTGTAACTATTAATTTATTTATGTCCTTTTTGAAATTGATTTACGACCCTTCTTACTACTGTAGCCATGTCGAAATCATCTAGCCCTCTGACAAGTTTTTCACGATTCGTGTACTTTCTGGGCACACTAAAATTTCATTTAATTTCTTTAACAATTTTTTTTTTGTTTCCTATTCTCTAAACTAGTAATCAGAAGTATTACTGTCTTAGCTGTAGTTTTTAATTTAAATAGTATACCAATTTTTTATATCTATCTGATTATTTTTCCATAAGATCATATCATTAATGATTATTTTCCGATTTAATCTCTTAATGTTCCAACGTGGATTAAATATTCATTTTCCATAAATTTAAAATAAAGAGAATACAAAACAATAAACTTTTACTATAATATATTCTATACACTATCAAAAATCGAGAAAAGCAAAAAACTAACAAACAGAAACGCAATCTACGGATAGACTGTGACTGAAAAGATTGTTTTATAGCTGGGAACTTATATTTACTTTAAGATAATTATTTATTTTATATACAAAGCTTTCTATCGAGATATATATATATATATATACATATATCCCTACCGTTAGTCAGATCATTAAAGAGAAGGTGTTTATTTGGTGAGTGTGGTTGACAGGAAACGATCACAGATTATGAGTAATTTGTCTATATGTTCATTTATTATTTTTTTAACTAATAGATTTTGTTTAGATCTCTAATTTTTGTTACTTTTAAATACCGGGCAATAAATTTTCATAATAAAAATTAATTTAATTAATTTCTAAGAAAATAAAATTACTGGGACAACGATAGTAGTTAACTACAAAATTATAATGATGATAATAATAATAATATTGTAGTTAACATAACATATTCGCCGCAAAAATTTCTGTTGAGGACTTGAAAAGAAAAATAAAGTGGATTCTGTTTTTGTGAAAACTGGTCTGAAGAAATATTTTTAGGATGGTCTATAAACAGCGTAACAACTATCGCGCAGCAAGCGTCAAATTCAGTGGCGACGTCAAAAACTGTACAGGATCAATCCTTCTTCTTCTTCTTCTTCTTTTTCAATTTTTTTCTTTTATAGATTACGAAAAAACTGAACATTTTGTTATAGTAAGATGAATTCTTTTATGGCCTAGATTATGCATAATTAGTCGTCTCAATGGATCTGAAGAAAAGTGATTTTTCAAAACCTTTAGTCGTAATTTATGAAAAATCTTTCGCTAATTAGTATTGGGATACATGAATTAAATTACCTGAATACTACGTTACTATGGTAATCATTCAAAAAATCAAGTTCTATGCCAGAAGATAAATTAATGTAATCTCTTGAAAAGCTCGCAATCCTTTCCCTTCCACCAGGATCCTGTTCGTTTATCTCTATTACTTTGTAATTGTTAATACTATGAGAATTACGTTAACCATGACAATAGCTCTATCGTCAGCTGCAGATGTTTCAAATATTTTCAGGCTTATCAGGAAGCTCTATTTCCTATCGCTGAGATTTGACTAGTATCCGGTTTGACTAGTATCTTTATCTGACTATAAAGAAACTCTAATCTGATAAACTTCCTATATTTTAATCCTTCTTTTTTTTAGAGCAACAATTTATTAGAACGTCGTCGTTAAGATTACCTATGTTATCTGAATTTCATAATTATGTTGCCAATGTTTCATATACTCTTTTCATTTCATAATTTGTATGAATATTGCACGTTATATGCTGACAGCATTGGAAAGTGCATGACAGTTAATGGCAAATTTAGAATTTCGGTTAGAATATATTAATAAAATTACAAATGAGCAGAAATTTTTTTCAAAATATAAAAATAAATCAAAAGAAGGAAGTAATTTTTTTAATTTCATTTAAAGCTTGCATACCATCTATTTGCCAATTTAAACGTAATTTAAATAAATCTTTTGTAAATAAAATTAAGTTCTTTTATTTTACTTTTTTTAAAAGTAATATAATCCAACTTCATTGAATGAGTCGTTAGATAGTAACCAAAGATTAGTAAAAAAAAAACACACGATTCAACTAGAAATAAAAAGAGATACGTAGTTTTTACTCCAAAATAAAACGATAAGTTCTCTTTATTTAAAAGGATTAATCCGACAGGAAGATTTCATTTCTATACACATTTTGCATGTTTGTAAACAATTTACGTTAAATATACGAACATTTTTACAGTCTACTATCCCAATATAACCAATTCAAGGACATATAATTTACTCATTTAAAAAAACAACTCATAAATGGAATTTATACAAACCATTCGCCTTTTTTTTTACTTAATTGTTTTTAATATATTAGTGAATTATACAAATTGAATAAATTTGGCTTTATTTAACCACTTATTTATTTATCTGCTTAAAAAATAACCGCAATAAATTATATAATTTTAATTAAGATTTGAAAAAGATCTGAAATCTCAAGAGATCTGTTATTAAAAAAAAAACCTGTTACCAATTCACCAACAATAAAAAATTTAAAAAAATTATAAACTGTTTAATACAATAAAAATGAAATTAAAATCAATTTATTTAGTTATAATTTTTTAATATTATTATTTTTATTAAGAGAAAAAAATAAGCATATTTTATATTAATAAATAAATGTATTTTTATAATAATTAAATGTAATTTATTTAATATCGATTAATAATTAAAATATTTTGCTAAATACAATAAAATATTTTATTTAGAAAAAATTATTCTGTAAATATTATGTATTAATTTTTATTTGATAATATTAACTGAATTATTTTTTTAAATATGAAATTTTATTTATTTTAAAATCATTACAATTTTTCAATGAGTAGTCATAACAATAAGAGGATGAACTTTTTTACATGTATTAATTAAAATAGAAAAGATGAAAGGGATATGCTAATATTTTAATTGTTTTTAAGATATTTTTTAACTTCATAAAATTTTTATAGTAAACATGCTCTGATGATGGTTAGGAGGAATCAAAAGCGCTAAACTATTGGATAAATATACCTGTGTAAATAAATTCTTTTTATAATTTCGTATATTTAAATCCTTTTTATCATGTAATTTTTATTGAAATAAAACAAGTAATCATGAAATATTTATTATTAAAAGTTGAATTAAATGTGCATTTCCATTGTTAAACAGTCATCATCAGAATAAGGGAATTACTGCTAATTAAAAAA
>JAAAKQ030225151.1:0-11385 GCA_010016005.3 Zanna intricata | reverse complement strand
TGCTGCCACGACACTCCGCGGCGACTGAGTTATGCCTAACGGTGGGTCCAGTTGCCCCGGCGGTGTTTAGAAAAAAATAAAAAATAATAGCTAAAATTAAAAAAAAAAAAAGAATCTTTAAATATTGACATACTTTCATTCAATGCAAAATAAAAGGTTAATTAATGATAATTTTTTATTTTGATCCGAATTCAAAACAAAAAAAATTAAAAAATTAAAAATGAATTTTTAAATTTTTGAAATTTAAAGTCAATCAAAAACATATTTTTCTTATTTTATTATTCGGGGCTGATTTTTTTAAATCGATTTTATTTAGCGATGGCTTTTTTTTTTTTAAATATATTTTAGAAAGGAAATTTTTTTACATCTCTTTTCTTTCTGAATAAATAAAGAATATTTCGTAAATTCTTATAACTTTGAATTTTAATATAGCTGATACCTTCTTTATATTCAAATATGTTGCAAAAACGAAAACAAACAAACAAAAAAAGCACAACTCTTCGTTTTAATAGTTAGCTACTTATCACGACTTAACCTTTCACAACTCAAGAATATATATAAGTAGCTGAAGGATATAGAAAATACCTTGTTAAGGTGACAGGTGTCAATACACATTTCATATGGTGTACTGATAGGGCGACTACTCAGAATTGTAAGCAGGTGATCGAAATGCTGGCATTAAGTGTAACACAAGACCTGGTAAGTGTCGTGGAATAGATAAGAGTGGCGGCAGCGCGTATTCCATTAGCCGTAATATCGCTCTGAGAAGGCGATAATACAAATAAGGTAAATCTAACAATACTGAATTTTGTAATTACGCTACATAACCCAGCCGAGTTGCGTAGCACCCAAACTAACATACGTTACTCATATTGTTTAAACATTTTTCAATCATTTATCTTTTGTTTCAGGGTTTGAACAAAAGTGATGCTCGCAAAAAATAAAAATAAATGTTATATATCTTACAAAAAAATTCAGTTTAAAATTTACAAAATTAATTAAATGATATATTTCTTTAAAGAAATATATATAAATTCAATTATAATTTCCTGAATCAATAACTAATTTATCATTATTCACTCAATATTTTGTTATCGATCAGTAAAAATCCACTTTTATTGAAGTATCGTATTTCTTAAAAATTATTAAATCTACCGACATTCTTAAAAATAAACAATGAAAATACGTTATAAAATTTCTTTTATTATAAATATTAGAATTTCGAAAAAAAAAAAACCAATGAATATATAAATAAAATAAAACAAAAGTCTGATAACTTAGGAAAACTTTATTTCATATTATGGTTTTCAACAAAGTTGTTTGGTATTAAGTATTCTCCTAAATTGAATAGCTCTTGAGTAGATCACAAAACAGAAATGTTAGACAGACAGACATAAAGACAGACAAGCGTCGGGAGGCTACAACAATAGATGGGTAGGTATCTACCGCAACTTCAATCAGATCAACCGAAAGTACCGCGTTGTAGCGCATGGTTTGGTTCCATCGTATAATAGATTACAAGATGAAGTACTACAGAGAGAGAGAAAGAGCGAGAGATGATTTGTTGTAGAAACCGTAAGAACATTGTAAATAGTAGTGATCATGGTCTATCTTGCTTGCTTATACAAACCCATTCTACTACTAACTTTTTTCTTTAATTTACAACCTTTAAAAAGTATCAATGAAAGAAAAAATTACTTAGAACAATTCAGTTCTAATTATACATTTTATTTCTGTTGTACTAAAATCCTTAATTATAAAAAATTAAAGCTGATATCTAAACGATTATATTTTTCACGATACATCAGTTCCTTTTAAACTTTTATTTAACTAATAATTAGCCTGAGCTGTACTGAAAAAATAGCCGATGTACTGAACAAATAAATGGAAGCAAAGTTTCAGCAGCATTATTATAAATTATACGATAAAATACATATAACATATGAATTGTTCATTACAGTATATATTAAAGGTTTACTGGAAATTTACTGTTTATTAAGGAATAGAATAAAATAGATTGTTTGAATTAAAATCAAGACTAGGTTTCCCTAAAGTTTTAAGGATTAAGTACATTAAGTCGAAGATTGGGTGTAAGTAGGTTTAGTTAGGCTAGATACAGAAGGTGTCACGGCGAGTTAAAAAAAATAATTATAATAAATAAAAAAATTAATAAATACAAAAAAAAATAAAAGATAAAAAAAATTAAAAAAACACAGACGGGAAGTTTGAATCGTGGCGGTCGTCTAGTGCAAGGGAGGCAGTCTGTTTGCTGAGGGTGCTTTGGTCTAGGACACAAGCAAGAGTGAACTCGGTTGGGGCACTCTGATGAAACACTCGGGCCTCTCTTGGTTTGAGAGGTCGCGAGCGGGTGAGGCAGGGGCACTCGTGCATTTTTCAATCCGCATGCCGCCCTTTTAGGTTTAGTTTAGTAGGGCGGGACGGGTAGACTCCTGGAGGAGGGATGCGTCGGCACTCCAGTTCCAGTCACCCCTGGGAAACGGCGGGGAAGGTTTAGTCGGTAGGGGGTGGGAGTAACACTGTTTCATGGTCGCTACGGCTTCATGTCCAGTACCCACTTAGTCCAGCGCCCAGTTACCCACTTAGTCCAGCGCCTATGTCCAGCGCCCAGACCTAGCTTCGCTAGGTCAGGGCGACTAGAGTCCTGGCTTCGAGCTCGACACACCTGCGAAGACCCTGCAGGGCGTGCGTCAGTGCATTCCTTCATCGTAGTTTTAGAAAAAAAAGGAAAAAAAATAAGGTATCCCTAAAGTCTTACATTTGAAAATATATTACTAGATCATATAACTTAGCGCAAAAGCTTTGTACTTACCCCCAAGAAATGAGATTTAATAATTACCAGATTGATTCAACTATAAATCTTCAAAGATGTTTTTCCTCTCCTAAAGTATCAAACAATTCTTGCCGGTTATAAATTTAATATACACGAAGATTATAAACTTTTCAAAAGGTACATAATGATAGGTTATATATTAATCATGTAATTACACCTGATTCTCTTACATGTCTTTAAGTTTGACTTTATTTTTCGGATACCAGTTTAATTTAGGGCGAACTAAAATAATACTACGGGTCTTATGATTCGATTCCTTCATTTTAATCTTCAATTTATTAGTAAGTAATCTGAGAATATTTCATAGTACACATAAGAAAGAGCCACTGCTAATAAATCGAAGTGTATAACACCAGAATTTGTTGTAAATGATTCCAGAGAGATAATAAGAAGTGTACTAACTCTGATAAAAGAAAATTTTGTTTATGGTCTACAACGATTATCATATAGAAAATAATTAAATTTAAATTAATTTAATTGAATTTATGCTCATTTTACTTTAGTAATTCATAATTTAATATAACAGGCATAACCTATCGATAGTAATTATGAATAAATAAGAGTTAAAATTTTATGTAACGCTATGTATATTTGTTGTTCAACTTATAAAAAATTCACTTCATAAAATAAATAATGAAACAGAAATATTTTTCGATACTTAATAAGCAACGTACTCTAACTAAATAACCAATTGAAAAAGAAATTTCAGTTATTTGACAATGAACACCGAACTAGAGTTACGTTTACTGGTCCAGGATACTGCTGGCCAAGACCAAAGGACAGCGCACAAGTACAGGCAATCAATCTAAAGATGTCTGGTGGAATGATTGATAATGGCAATCTACGTGCTACGGACACCGTACCTCACACCAAAAGCGCTATCTGGAAGCATCCTTCATGAACTATCTCTCTTATACTACCCACACTCTTTACTGTTTTTCGTTCTCACCCTGTCCGACTATTTCTTATTATACCTCTCTTTAAGCTAGTCAATCGCCTGGTACTTCTCATTCTTCAAAATGTCATCACACAACAAAAAGTAGAGAAAAAAATACAATCGAATAGGAGAATATGATTTTTTTTTTCTGTAGAAAAGATTGAAAAAAATACCAAACTTTGTTTTAAAGCAATTTACTTGATGTGAGAATAAATCTAATAATATACACAGTTAACATTATAATTAAAATTTCCACACAACACACACACACAGTTTACGTTATAATTATCACAATTAGAATTTTCACGCGCATGCGCACAATCTACAAGTAGAAAAATGATTAAAAAAATCCTGGAGCAGTTTATACATTATATAAAATTATATAAAAAATCAAAAGCTACCAAAATATAAAAAACTAATGTATTTTTCACTGAATATTCGATATTCATTATCGTGTATTATACCTAACCTTGCAATTAGTCTCTAATTTCACTAAATATGGCTAGTACCTTTCACAAAATATTCTTACTATATAAAAAAATGATGTTTTAATTTAATCTATATTTAATATATATTTATCTAGTTTTTCTTTTTAAATAAGATAAAATCAAAGTCAGCTGGTTTTTTTTTGGAAGAACTAATGCAACGAGAAAATTTAACGCATTAAGGAAAAAAGTTAAAACTTTCTATTAATATACAATTCCTCTCGCATTGTACGAAACAAATTCAATGGAAAAACATAATACATAGTAACTCAAAAAAATATTTTTACTTCAATAGTGTAAACAATAAAATAAAAAAAGTTAATCTATTGGAGGTAAATTATTATTAAAAGATAATATTTAGTGTTTACGTACTAGGAATAAAATTTGAAAAAATTAAATTGGTAAGAAAACTGGAACGTACTATTTTCGGGAAACACTTATTTGTAAAAAAAAAACAAACAATTTTTGATAAACTTACAGAAAAATACAAAAATTGTCAATATCTAATAAATTATACATTTTTTTAAATTTTGATAGATATTTTTTATTTAGGTTGTTACTATATGAATACTAAAATTTTAAACAAAATGTTTTATTTATAAACAAGAAAATGTTATCATGATCTCAAAGCGAAAAAGGAACTATTATAAGTTATCCCGGGGCTTTTAAAACCTCTTCTATTGCATATTTAACCAAGTTATTGTATATAAAACATTAAAAAGAAAAACAAGATTTTTTTTTTTTACCAAACTTATTGGTTTTCACCTCACAATTCTCAAAAATTATTGCAAATATGATTCTGGGATCTATTTTATTCGATTTTTAAGATAAAAAACAAAAAGAAATAACTAATTCTTTCCTCTTAATTAATGCCCTAAAAATTCCAATACGATCTTATTTCACCGACGTAGCTGAAAATCCGAGCGATATCTTTCACACTAATCGTAATTAGCAAGCAAAGAATTTTAAGACGTATGCTTATATGAATTTTCTACATTATTTTCATCATTAGAATAGGTTATGAAAGTTCCGTGAGAACGTCATGATATATTCTGTAAATAATCAATCATATAAGGAAAATAAATTTTAGGGTTAATATGATTCAAAAATTTATTTAATTAAACTAATTAAAAATAAAGAGAAAAGATAAAGAGTTATTAAAACTAAATTAGAAAACAAAATTACGCTCAAAACTTTAATTAAAATGAAAAATTAAATGACCAATTCTATTGTTAAACAATCATCTTCCGTAGATGTTGAGTAAAACTGAATACAAAAGAAAATAGGTAAAGAAATAAATGAATAAAGAGGAAAGAAGAAAAGATGTTTCTTATTTTTTACAGTTAAAAAAACTACTTAAAATAACCATTTCATAGTAGTATTTTTTTCATTACTTAAAAAACAATTTTTAACATAGATTTAGTGTGCAACAACGGCGACTGCTTAGCAATCGAAATCGCCGTCTATTTTTAAACTTTACGCATTAATCTTGTAAACTATTTTTTTTTTTTTTAGTTGTTTTCAAATTAATTATACTCTCATTGTAAACTAAGATAGTTCACGTACTATGGCAATTTTGAACTTAGCTGGAAATGCCCGGTAAATATTATAAACTGATAAAAGAATTTAAATACAATCATTATTAATTCTTTATATTACTGATAAAAATGAATGCACACGTTTATAAAAAAAAAAAAAAAAATAAGAATATAAACAAAAATCATGTGATTTTTTAAAAATTCAATTATTCTCAATGCAACGTTTTTAACAAAGTTTCTGTATCTTTTAGTAAAACAAAATATGGATAGTATTTTTCAGTTTACACATTTCTTTACTTTTAATCGTATTAAGAGTTAATAATCGATGTTTTCTGATGTAAATTTATAAGCTTTGATACAGTTAAACTGAAAGTTTATATATATATATATATAAACACATATACTCGTACGAAAAATATATTTATAAAAAAAAAAAAAAAAAAAAAAAGGTAAAACTCCGTAAATGGTAATATGTATTTTTAATTCTTTTTAACAGAGGAAGAAGTAGGGGGTAATGTTTACCGCGTGTGCTTGCTTTGTTCTGAGGATCCATTGTTCCAGAGCCCTTTGTTGGCGCATGCGACAGAAGCAAAAAATCTCTTTATCCACCACTACCCGCTACACCTCTACTCTAACGGGCACTCGCCGGACCAGAACGCTCGCGGCTATAAATTTAGCAAAATCTCCAGCGCTTTTTAAAAGGTTTAATAAAACAAGGGTAACTAAATGGTCTCCAAGATGAAATACCGGGCGGCGGCAGCGTGTTCCGCTTAACAAAACAAATAACGTTGTTTCTTTAGATTCTTCACTCCATAACCATTTAGTTATTGGCCAATCCGTTTCCAGTGTCGGATGAAATTAAAATGGAAAAAATTACACTTCGGGATTTCATTCTGTTTTTATTTTTTATAAACCGATTATGGAGAAAATAAAAAAAAAAGATGTGTAATAATATAAAAGTTGTTTGCAACTAGTAAAAAACATGAAGCGTAAATCACACATACTCTTTCTGAATATTCTATGAGATTTATAACTGTATTTATTTACGTATATGTTTGTTTTAAACTCTAATAAGATTTTTATTTCACCAAGAACTTAGGCAATTCGCAAATAATCAATTCAACAAAAAAAAAATAATTTATTTAGAAATAACTTTAGAAAATAAAAAAATATATAGAATCAAAAAAACAGTAATTTTATGTTTAGAAATTCATTATAAACAGCACAAAAAGAATAATAAGCTGTAAATCACAGAAAAATATTTTTTTTTTAAATGTATCTTCAGCATTTATAAACTAAATTGAAATATAATCAAATAATTAAGTAAGGGAAAATATCAATCGATACACCTTTATTAACAAGTAATAAACGGGTAGTATCAAAATAAAATTTTAATGGGTCTTCAATTTAGGTCTCCTAGTAAAAGTTCTTAAAGGATTTAGGACAAAGAAAGTGATAGATGATGAGATTTTAATCTAAACAAAATAAATCTAAGGAGAAATTTGATTCTATCTGTAACTAGACAGGGTGGCATTTATATTGCCTAGCTCACAACCCCTCGAGATATGTAGAAATTTTAAAATATAATAAACACAACATTAATAAAAGTGTTGTGTTAATCAGTCTTTTAATTAATAAATATGTTGCATTAATATATTACGTTGCAATCAGAATAAAAATTGTAGGAGTAGATTATTTAAATTACATTTAGGTGTGCTATTACCAATTGCGTAAAAGGATCAAAGAAAGTCAGAGAGAAACCTTGTTCAGAACAGCATAAAAAATAAAGTTATAAAAAAATAAAAAAAGGTTATGGTATACGTTAATACAGAAATATAATATTTGTATGATAAAATTAAACAAATATAAATAAAAAAATAAAATAATAAATTTTTTTTTATGCTTTTTTGAAATTATTTCAGCGTATATTAATAGTGAACATTAAACGAGTGTGGAGAAAATTAATGATTTACTTTTTAATTATTAATCTTTTAAAAGTCATCAAAAGAAAAATATTGGTTTTATATAAAAAAAATTTACTTTAATGAATGATTTTACTTCATGTATTATATACTCATTCAGAAGCATTCCTACGGTTTTCCTATACTGATAAATTTATTCTAAGAGGAAAACATTATTATATTGCTGGAAAGACCTTGTAAATTGAGCTAGGCAAAATAATCAAAGGCTACGCTATGCAGTCATTGACATAGGATAAATCTTGGACTATGATACATACAAACAATTCTATCATACGGTTAAATAAAGGGGGATACATTTTTTACGAATAAATAAGTACTTTTTTAATACATATATATGTTTACAAAAATCTGATTTTCCTCCAAAAGTACCAAAACAATTCAAGAACAAGTTTCATAAAGGAACTTACTTGCCTATACAGGTTATTATATATAAGAGTTATATATAAGACTGAAGGAGTTACATAATAACAAACCATAGGAACTGTTTTAGTAGCAAAATTAAATGAAAATAGTCTAAAACTAAAGTAGAAATATCAGGTAGTTTAATGATTAAAAACAACCGGAAAAGTAAGTTTTTATTTAACAAATATTCTTTATCGAGCATCTTTAATGAATTTAGACTCTCATAAAGTGAAGAATTTCTTGTATTTAATTAACAAATGACATACGACAAAAAGTGTAAATTTTTGAAGGAACATTACCGATTTGAAAATTATCATTTAAAAAATTAGGTAGGACTGTTAATAAAGTGCACAGAAAAAAAAACTTGATAAGAAACAAAATTATCAGATTATTAATATAACAATTACGCAATATTGTTAAGAAAATAAAAGAAAGAAATTGGATATATAACTTGAGGAGAATGTGCAGAAGGAACTAGCTTTGTTAGCTAGGAAGTACATGAAGAGAAATTGGTAAGCCGACGACAAGGTGAACAAAATAAGTTTTATGAAGAGTATGATTACAAATTACTTGAGAATTTAAAGGTTGTAAATTGGATACTGCTTTGGGAAAAAAATTATTTTTTGAAAATCTACTATAAGATTATTTTTTGTTTCCAAAATTGGCTTATGAATTTAAAGAACTAATACAAAAATTAATTATCACTGAAGCAATGATGTATATAAATATAATCCTATATATATACGTACAGAGAGAAAGAGAGAGAGAGAGAGAGTAGTAGTAATTTTGGTTTGAATAAAAAAAAAAAAAGAGAGAAGAAACTGACGTTTTTCAAATTAATAAGTAAATCCAATAAACGACACTGACGACACTGCTTTAGTTATGATACCGTAATTTAATCCCAAAGAAGAAGACACAAACCAATGTTTAATGTAATACCTCTTACCGTACAGTAATAGCTGTTATAAAAAGGAACATTTTGTGTAAATCAAACTCGAAAAGCCCTCAAGTAGATTTATTAAAACTGTCAATTTCATACGTTTCAAAATTAAAATTTAGATGATTTTCTATCTCAATCAAAATAAATTTAAAAAAGTCAAACTTTTATGACTAAACCGTTTTAATTAATTTTACGTTTAAAGGAAAATATAAAAAGAGAATAAAAATAAAATAAAATTTTCCAAAAAATTTAAGAAGTTAATTTATACAGAAGTAAAATTAATCATATATTTAAAACATATCATTTGTAATAATATTAATACGCTTTCGATAAATTTGCTAATATTTAAACTATAAACGAATACGCTTACCACACAGAACAAACATAAAAATTTTCACTAAACTTATTTTATTGCAAAGGTAAAAAACAACTTCCAATAAAAAATCAAAATAATAATTTTGAAAGTAAACTTTGAAATATTTTGAAAATATATTTTTTTTATATTGGAAAGAAATATTTCAAAATACACCAAATCGAAATTCATGGTACAAAAATAAATTATGAACACTGTAGCATTAAAAGAAAATTAATTATTTATAAACGCTATTTTACAGGTGCTATTACAGGAAGCGAAGTAAACTAATTTGTAGACAATGAATTCCGAATGTAAGAAAGTTTCTTGTAAATGTATTGTATATTCGAAAAAATTATAGGGTATTTCCATAAAATTTAATTTTTACTTATTTTTAAATAATCTCATTACGTTTCGGTTTAAAAAGAATGTAAAAAAGAAGTGCTTAACACTTTATACATAGGTTAAAATGTTAATTTAAATAATCATAATCCAGATAAATGTATATGTGTGTTCTCAAAATTGAATAAGAATCCATTTTAAATACATATGATATAAGAAAACGTATACAAACAAATTATACAATATTAATAATTACTAGGCAGGCTGAGTGATTCAGTTTATATTCATAATACGAGGCATGTTTTTAAAGTAAAAACCGTTCTGACTTTTCGTAATTATTTTATTTTTACATGAAAGCTTGTATCTTAATCTACTTTTCTACATAGTTGCCTTCAATATTAAGGCACTTATAATTCTGAAACACAAGCTTTTGTATTCCATTGTCATAAAAGTTTGCCGCCTGATTTAACAGCCACTGCAACACGGCCGTGAGAACAATTTTCGGTACTTTAACCGTTCACTAAAAATTTCGTAAAAAACACTTCTTGAAACTTGAGGGAACTCCGATGATAATAAAGAAATCGTGAAGCTTCTGTTTTCTTTAATTTTTTCATCGACTTTTTGCATCAAATCATCAGCGATCACTGAAGGTCGCCCACTAGGTTTCTCGTCATGAACGTTTGTTCGTCCATCCATGAAAGCTTTTAACTCATTTCCGTACCATTCAATTACTCATAATGTTTTATCCATAGACTTCACAAATCTGACTGTGAATTTCAACCGGTTTTTCGCCTTTAGCACACAGAAAACGAATAAAAGCACGTATTTCACAGTCGGCGGGATTCTCAATTCTCAAGAGGCATTTTAAATACCCAAAAGTAATGTAAACACGACGGATTTTGGTCGTAATGGCGTATGTGACTTGCCAATAGATGTGGGTACACAATGCGCATGTGCAAGACACCGACTGCAGCGCTACATCGCCTTGATACCAAAACAGTACTTACTTTAGAAACATCTCGTAATTGTGAACATTTTACTGACAAGATGTTTCCATTTAACGTATAACCTATTTTAACATTTGATAATCAACTGTTATGAATTTCTATTTTTATGTACGTGTTACTTCTTACTTAAGATAAAATGGATAACTATTTTCATTCCCTGTCATTCATTTTTTTATCTTTTCATTGCATTTCTTCTTACTTATAAAATTTATATCCACAAATATAACATTCATAATTAATCAATAATTCCTGATGATGGAGGAATAATCCAAAAGCGCTTGAATAATTAATACTCACAATTGTAGGTAAGTGGATACTTAATTTTTTATAACAGGGTGTATCAAAACTGCAAGGCATATAAGAAAAAAGTTTCCAATAAACATATGCCTGAAAACGTTTTGTTAGCGAGTTACGGCTAACAAGCGATTTCGCCCGGTTTTCAGTTCCTCACGTTAAATAACGTCACCGAAATTCTGGGAACCCAAATTTAGCGGTAAATGTTATGGTTTCTTATGTTTTTTAGCTTGAAAAAATCAATAAAATTAGTCC
>JAAAKQ030225073.1:0-11386 GCA_010016005.3 Zanna intricata | reverse complement strand
ATTTGAGTGCTGCCACCGACGAGTGCTGCTATCTTCATGTTGAGGTCGGAAACTTTTCAGACCACCCTCGTATATATTTTAATATAGAATATTTAATTTTCAAATATCAAATTAAAATTTTGTTTACATTTATAAATGCAGGATCCCGTGAAAGTATTCTCATGATAAAATTAAGGTAAAACGTGGCTTATCTCAATACTCTATACTAGATGGTTTACAATAATATAATTTAACAGTACAGAGGAATAATATGAATCTTAAAAAGATTAATTTCAATAAAATAAGTAAAATTTAACCTGGAAGATTTCAGATAACAATTAAGAAAAAAAATTTAGAAAAAATAAGTCATAAAATAGTAAAAAACAGCTTAAGTAGTAATAAAAAATATTTTAATGGTCAGAAAAAAAGACTAACTTCTCTGTTTGAAAGATCAAAGGCAAAGTTATCAGCTTCTTTTGTCATAGCATGTTTCCATAATTTAAAGCAATGCCTGAATCCAGAAAATGAAACCTGAAAACAAAATGATAGAAATTATCTATACAAGAAAATGTTAATATAAATAATACTTGTTATATAATGACAAGAGCTACTTGAAAAAGTAATGACAATTCAATAATTTCTTTATTTGCTAAAGTTTACCATTTTTTAAAACTTTCCTGATAATTTATATTTAAGTTATATTGTTTTAAAATATAGAAAACGACCAGTTTTGTTAGATTCTGTATAAATTAAAGGTTATTTGTATTTTGGACTTCAGAACATGATGACTGGAAGTTAATTGTGTACTGTACATTAACGTAATTAAATTAAATTTAATGTTAATATAATGAATGAAGAAACATATAAAAATAGTATGAGACGTTTCAGAACTACTGAATGAATGTTTATAATGAAGTGTTCTGAGTGACCCTCAATCAATACAAGCAACCTGAAACACATTAATGTAAACAAAAATTACTCAATTTCCATATTGTATTTGTAATTGATTTTCAGATGTTTATTTACAAAATTAACCATAAAGATTTATGCTGTAACAGATTTATGTACATTATGAAAATACTGAAAAATATAATGCATGTTAATATAAGATCTTAACCAAATTTAAATGAGTCCTTGTTAGAGTTTCTGGTCAACTATACAGAAGTAATGAATTAGTTGATTTAATATTAACCAGTAATGTGCAACAGATACTGTTTAATAATCCACACATATCCTCTTAGTAGCATCATCCTCAGGCAGCAAAAAAAGGCATGTAGGTTGTTTAAGAACCACCTTAAACAAACAAATTGTCTGTTAACAATTTGATGGTCACAATATTTTTGGAATTGGTCCTATTCCGAAATTCCTGTTGTTGGAATTCATGTCAGAAGGAACATTACTGCACAAACCTACTTTGAAATGCTTAATAAGTTACACTGTGCCACCTAAATTTGTGATGAGACAGCTAACAAATAATGTGGACAGTAACACAAGCTCTTTCTACAGCTTTGACATGTTCTCTGAGAAAATTTGAAAGAGTCATTCACAAACTTCTACAGGATCAAGGTTTAACAGTGAATGGCTTCTATCCGTTCAAGAGACTAAAGCAATTTTTAGGAGTCAAATGTTTCTCAAGTGATAATAACTTGAAAGTATCTGTCAGGAGTGAATAAATGGATTGATGGCAAAGAAATACAGCAAGCATTTTTGAAAGTCATGAATTGCAGCACGTACCTCAATTTATGTGATGATTATGTAAATAAATTGTGGTATGTAGTTCTAGTAAAAAAAAAAATACATTTAATTCTAACAATTTTCCATTGTAAAATTTTTATATACTAGAGTTGCAATCTTCACTCTACATTAATAGATGCAATTTCAAGATCAGACAACTTTAGTTTTTCCGTATTTTCACCTACTGCATCTTCCTTTTATAATCTATTCACTTATCATTATTTTATTAAGTTAATAGTTAAGTATTAATGCTAAGCTTGTCATTATTATATGTTTTAAACTATGAAATCATCTCTTAAGTTCCCTCTAAAAAACAAGAACAAGTTTTCAAGATTAAATAATGTGGTGTCAACATAGCACCTATAGGTATGGATTCTGTAAACTGATATTTAGGAAATTAAATAAATTGACTTTCCTTATTTATTAATGCGCAATCTTTGCTGAAAAGAACAGTCACTTAAGTAAAAAATAACAATATCCACCCTTACCAATATAGACAACAGGACTGTTTTCATATATCTCAACACAGTACTACTTTTTATGACAAACATTGTTATTATGTGTTTACTGGCATAATAAGAATGCAAAATCTTAGCCTGAATTTATTTTAAAAATTAACTAAATATTTTATTTTCCAAAAATATTATTATTCTTTTGATGAGCTATTAAATAATACTTATAAAAAGATACCTGATTTTAGTGCAACCCATCCCGCATGTATATAAATACGAGCTTAAAATAAATGTCATAGTGCCTTCTGAATTGTGAATTCATTCTCTTTATCTGTTTAGCCTCCGGAACTATTGTACGGTATTACTTCAGAGGATGATGTGAATGAAGTGTAGTCTTCCACAGTCTCAGGTCGACCATTCCCAAGAAGTGTGGTTAATTGAAACCCAACCACCAAAGAACACCGGTATCCACAATCTAGTATTCAAATCCATATAAAAATTTTTATCTTTACTAGGATTTGAACCTTAGAACTCTCGACTACAAAATCAGCTGATTTTCAATGTCGCATTAACCACTAAACCAACCTGGTGGGTTACTGAATTGTGAATTATTTTAATGTATTTTTACCTTAACATTATCTTGTGCACTTATGTTTAAATAATTAATATGATCATTACTCATATGTAATTTTTATCTTATAATCTCTGTTTTCATATACAATAAAAGATTTCAAATAACAACAAAATAATCACCTAACACAGTAACAGAACCTAAAAGAACTAATACCAAATGAGTTTCAGTATTCATTTTTTAGGTTCTATTACTGTGTTTGATGGTTATTTTGTTCTTATTTGAGGTTATCTGGCATATTGGTCAGTATAGTGATGAATTATTTGAATTTTCACACAGTTATAATAAAAAATTTGTTTATTTAAATCAAATTGTAAAATGAGAAACTGGATTAAATTGCAGTAGTTCACGTTCTGCTCTAAATTTTAGGAGGAATTTAAATTAATAAAGATTTTATTGAAATATGAAGACCATTTCCAAGTTTGATTTCTGAATGCTAACTACAATTAGCTTACTGAATCCAACTTCATTTGAACAGCATACTAATGCTGTTGACATTTCACTACTTCACCTATTTCTATCGTCTTTCAGACCCTAGTAATTTTACTTTACGAGGTTCTTATCTTGATACTAGTCTCCTTTCATGTTATCAATTTCTTTCAATTATGTTAAGTTTAGAAAACATTAATTTTTTTGTTAAAAAATCTATTGTGCTAAACATGTTTGATTTGAAATAAAAATGATGTACTTAATAGCTAAAATATGATAATATCAAACATCACCGTTGAAGATAAACTTATACTAAGACAGGTTATATGACCTGAGATTGTACAAGACTACATACACTTCATTCACATCATCCTCTGAAGTAATACCTTATGGTAGTTCCGGAGGCTAAACAAATAAAGAGAGAGAGAGAGAGGTTATATGAACAACAGGTAGAAATGCCATAACAATACAACTTAGAAAACAAATAAAATGTGAATTTAAATTGATTTTTTTGTCTAATTAGTATCATTATTAATATTATTATTTTAATTTCATCAATAAATAAGATTATTAAAACCTTCTGTCCGGAGTTCTGAGTAACAGAGTTTAGACAGTTAACTGCTCTTTTTATCATGTTTTTTATTTCTTCTGATACAGGACTGACAAGCATATCACCAGGTTCATCAACATACATTACATTTAGTGTCTGTAAATCTACCTGCAACATTAAAACAGTATAAGAAATATGTAACTTGTAGTATAACAATGTACATCAAAAGAATTTTTGTATTATTCCTTGTTTACATCTACCAGTGACACATACAAATACACAAAAAAAATTCAACAGCGTAAAATTAAAATTTTAATAAAGTAATGCAATAATATTTAATTATATATTATTTAACAATAATACATAATTTTATGGAATAAAATAGTTCAAGTAGCTTAACCAAATACACAAAAGAGCTCAATTTCCGTTATCTCATTACCTATTTAGATAGCAGAGGAATTTGATAAATTCTTTTCCAATATTTCAAAACAATAACATAGATTCATTTCAAACAAAGCCATTCATCTTGAATGTGTTTCTTGAACAATTATTACTTTAATTTTCTGTAGATACCCAAGATACTTGTATTTTGATTTAAAGAGCAAATATTCAGTGGGCAATGATAAAATTCTTGTCATTCTTTTAAAAGAAATTGTTGATATTATGATTATCATTTTTACAGATTTAATTAACAAATATTTCAACAATGTAATATTTTTCAGCTTCCTTAAGATTTCTGTTATTACCTCTTTAAAAAAGATTTGTCACTTGATTTACAAAATTATATGCCAATTTTGTTAATGACCATATTTTTTAAAGTATTTGAAAAAATTATGAAAAACTGACTTTTCTTGAAAAGCATATGTACTAACACATTTTAGCATGGTTTTAGGAAACTTTGACTACAGACATGATAGATAGACCATTTTACGATTTTTAAAACACATTTTAAATACTGTACATGAATAAAACGATCCAATTTTAATTTTTATACAATCTCAGTAAAGCATTATAATTATTTTCACATTTTTTATTGAAGAAATCAGAGGAACTGGTTATTACGTTAAACTTGTAACTTATAAACTGTACACAGACAGTTAAAATTTCTTATCTTTTGATAAGAATACATACATAAAATGTAGGTCCTTACTTCAAGATATAAAATGCAGAGCTGGAAATGAAAATACCCTCAGTCACATGCTTTTTTTTCAACCATTCATTCTTAACTTCTTCACACATGATAACACAACTGCATCTATATCTGAAGATAATTATTCAAAATTCAAGTTAGCAGTTCGTTCAACAAATTATTTGTTCGACAGACTGATCCACTAATTTGAAATATATATGCATATGTTTTTTTTTATTGTTTATTAATAATTTGTCTCAAATTCTTCAACTATTCATCCTTAACTTCTTCTTCACACATGACACAACTGCATCTATATTTGAAGATAATTATTCAAAATTCGAGTTAGCAGTTCATTACAAATTATTTGTTGGACGGACTGATCCATTAACTTGAAATATGTATAAAACTATTACTTTGTTCTTCTCAGGTTGAACTAACTTTGCTAACTGTGTGGATAGAATTCCCAATAACAGTAAAGGGTAGTATTTCTGTAGCACATAAAGCAAAATTTCTTTCTGACTGTTTTATCGTGATAAATTCATTTGAGATGAACGGATTTCATTAGAAAAAAATTAAAACTATACAGCTTTGCTTTGAATATCCTGAAGAAAATGCTAAAGCTGGTCATCATTATTAAATATTTATTGTGCTCACATATATTCCTCTGAAGTATGATATTATCTATTGGGGGCCACTTCAAAAAGTTGGAATGAGTTTCTATGATACAAAATTGGACAGCGAATCACTGTTTGGAGCCCATAAGAATGAATCATGTAGACCTATATTTTGTAAATTAAAAATGTTATCTTGCCCTTGTGTTAATAATTATGGTTTTGCATTTATGTTAAAAATAATGGTCATTTACTCTTAAAAAATATCAATATCTACTTCTATCACACTAGAAAACAGAATTTTTTTTAGTAACTCAGCACAATATATACAAGAAAGAAATCTATTACCTCAGCTTCTTTTTTAATAAATGCTATAAAAAAATTTTAATTACTGAACCATTTAAAAAATCTTTTTGATAATTTATTTAGAATACAATTAAAGTCAGCAAATTTTTACTCCAAAAGTCTTCAATTTGATTTGTATAATATTCCAGTTTACATTTTTTTTTTCTTATAGTTTGAGTCTTGTTAGACAGTTTGAACTTTCACACTAAAAGTAATTTAATAATGTAGAGAAATGTCTAAACAGTCATTATTTTACAGTAAAATCAGTGTATACAGAAAATATAACATTAAAATTCATCTACCTAAATTTTTCATTACCTGAGCATCTAACTGTAGGAAACTAGAACTATTACCCAACATTACTTTTAATAATGGAATGATATCTACAGAGAACTTCGTCATTGGTCCACCAGTAACCATGGTTCCTTTTTCATTTCCAGTACGAAAAGACACCCCACGGTTTGACATTAAACCTTTAATAAAAATAAAAAAATAGTTGTAAATTTTATAATAAACAAAAATAATTAATATGTGTTTAAACATAGCTGTAATTATAGAATTTAGGTAGATGAAAAATCAAATTTTATGAGGGAAGTAACCACAATCCTGTAACTCTTGGCTAAGTACACCTCTCAGATAATGCTTAGATTTTACATTCACATGATACTAATAGAGGCGACCAAAGTCAATTTTTGGGATGTGATCATAATGCACACATCTAAGGAATACTAATTTTTTTTTTAAATTAGAATTTTCTACTTGTAGTAAAAAATTTAATTCAGCACTTACAATAAACCAGTTTTAAGATTTAACAATATTATTACAATAAGTGCCATAATCAAACAGTAATAGACAACCTCACATTGGACGACAATCGTTTAGTACTAAGAATACAGAACTGGGTTCTTATTATCTCCGGAGGCCCTGCAATCTATGCTAGCTGAGGAATTGTAGCTGCTAGTGCCAAACACACACCTATGTACTGATGGACTACTGAAATAGCATAAGTGCGCCGTAAAATGCAATTTAATAAAAGATGTATGAAGCGATTGCCCTCTTACGGGAGTGAGGACTATAGATCGGCTGCACAAATATAGAGAAAACAAACCAGCCTTGCACTACGAAAATACGAGGTCTAAGCGACTCAAGCTGCTTGAACTATACGCGGATATAGTACAGCTATTCTCAATAATAATAAGCATTGTATGTCACGCTTAATAGAATTAACAATACTGTTAGAAGTAACCACTGTTAATCTACATACTACTTTATATTACTGTCCCTTATTCTTTCCTTCAAATTAAGTGCTTTCACAGAGATCAGACCTTTTAAATCAACTACTGACATGGTAAACATACTGCTACTGATTTTAAATTTCAAAATATTTTTTAATCATATACATTGATTTTTAAAATTTCATACATTCTGATGAAGCAGAGATTTCTGTGAAAGTGCTTGGCAGCTAAAAGAAAAAAAAAAGGAATAACAATAACAATAAGTAGATGATGATTATTTTGTATATATAATTATATTCTGCTGATGGGATGCAATTTGGTAAACTGTTTCTTAACATATAAACATAAAGTTAGCTTGTCTGAGGCAATTTCAATAAGCTTTGTATCAAAAAATTTCTGCTTTGTTTTATATATCCCATCTCTAACTCCTCTGATCAATTCCTATAAAAAAATATAATATTCAAATTTCTTTAAAATGCATTCTACCTTAAAAAAAATAAATATATATACATATAAACCACTCAAAAACAGAAAATTGAATCTCTTTCCTCACATGCTTCGTCCCATCATATGACCTGGAGAGGCATGTGAGGAAAGAAATTCATGTGAGGAACCCATTTAAATATGAAAAAATGTGGATATATTTTAATCTTTCTTTATAAAATGTGTTCCACCATAAATAAAAAAAATTGAAAGTCATATGGAAGAACTGTTTTCACTGCTTCTGACCCCTATCCCTCTAAATTAATAAAAATTGAAGACATATCACAATAAAAAACCTTTGTATTAAAATAATATTTTCTCTAAAACTATGTTCCATAATAAAAAAAATTAAAATATGTAGGGGTCTCAAGAGTTCAAGACCTGTGCAACACAGGTATTTAAAAGCCTGTGATCTAAAAGGTAACAGGAGCCTCCGCCTCCTCAATTACAGCCATTGACGTATTGCAGCATTCAAAACCCTTATTTTCTATAATAATATTACAAATAAAGAAGCTAAGGTAGTAAGTGTGGCATAGGATGGTTGTTATTTCTAAAGATGGCTATGCTATTTTTGGAGTTACTAATGACTCATTCCAGACTGACCCAATCATTATGGTTATTGTAATTCACAAATATAAAATTATCCAAAAACTGTTTCTAAAATAAGTATTTCTAAAACTTCATGTTCAACTCTAAAAGTCTGAAAACTAAGAAAAATACTTAATGGATGAAAAATAAAAATGTATTCCACCTTAAGAAAAAATTAGGAAATAAATAGGAAACGAGGTAAAGGGATACTAGAATTGCAGGATAATGCTAACAATAATGCTAGGATAATGGATGCGAGTAGATCTTCTTGCCTTTTAACACCACTACTTCATTTAATATCAAATTACTTTCATTTAAGAATGAAGTTAGGTAACTGGGTTCACTATTATGTGAAGTTAGGTCTGCCTAACACTAATTAAACACCGATTACCTCTGATAAATTGAAGGTGCCACTTAAAAATTTCATGGTTTGTGACTGCTAGACACAAAATTTATGATAAAGTTCAACAAGAAATTTTGGAAGTTGAGCAACATAATCGATGTATTTTAAAGAAAAAAAGCTCATCTATTTGTTAAAATTGCCTGTAACTGATTTAAACCATATTTTTAATTTTTTTATCAGATTTAGTGTTTTATGGGAGATATGCATGCATTAATACATATATTTTTTAAATACCTTAACTATAAGATTTGTGATACTTTATAGCTTCGTAATTTACAAGAAAATTAGTCTTTAAAAGTGTTCTCATATTTTGGGTTCAAAACTCTACACTGAACAAAATATAAAATGTTTGACTAGAGTTTGTTTGATAACACGTAATGAACATTCTTTTGCTGAAGCATTAATGTGAAAATATTGTATAACAGAAAGAGGTAATTTAAAAATTACTTTTACTATCTGTCAATCTTTTGTACAGATCTGATGCTTATAAGATACCCAAGGTAAAAGAGGTATCAGAGAAGGTATCTGAGAATAATGATGTTCAATATACAGCCAGTTTATATGATGAACATAGAGCGAAGGTATCACTTGTAGGGCTAAATATTGATGGGCTCCTGATATAAACATGTATTTCAGTGAAGAAGGCAACACTTACTTGATTTTTAAAATTTCATACATTTTGACAAAACAGAGATCTCTTTGAAAGTGCTTAACATAAAGAAAAGAAAAATGGAATAACAATATTAAGCAATAAGTAGATGATTATTATTTTTTATAAATAATTATATTCTGCTGATGGGATGCAATTTGGTAAAGTGTTTCTTAACATATAAACATGGTCTTTTCTTACTTCCCTTATTTTCTTTAATAATATAAAATGTAAAGAAGTTAAGCCAGTAAGTGTGGCATGGGATGTTTATTATTTCTGAAGATGAGTAAGTTATTTTTGAAAGTTACTTTTGACTCATTCCAGACTATCTCAATCATTATGATTATTGCACTTCGCATATATAAAATTATTCAAAAAACTGTTTGTAAAATAAGCACCTCTAAAAGTTCATGTTTAGTCTAAATGTTTCTAAAGTAGAAAAAATCCCTGATGGATGAATGAAATTTTAGAAAATGTATAATTATTTAACAGGTTTTCATAAAGTAATAAAGAGTAAGAGCTGTACTCTTTATTACACATTCTAATTTTGATATTTTATAAAGTTTTTATTTTTTAAAATAATTGTTCTTATCATGAAGAAATTATCTCATTCTCTGGTGAGCTAATAAGAAAGCTCTTTATAACAAAAACTTATAACAGACTTAACAATCTTTTTCTTTTCTTTCTTTAATCTAGCCCATTTATGTGTGCTATAGATGATGCACACATAAAACCATTACATATAATATTCGTTTATTGTAATACAACTGTTTATGTATAATTTTGTAGTATTCTGTTTACTGATCAATATATATAACATTCTCTGAACTGTCAGTGTGATGATGACCCTTATTCGCTTTCACTGTTTTGCAAAAAGAATATAATTATAAAATTATTAAATCATTTACCATAATTTTTGACAATTAAATAAGTTTCATTCTAAAATTCAAATGGCAAAAATTATATCTTATACATGATTATTGTATTGATATTGTATCAACACATGATACAATCAAAAATGGCATTTTTTTCTATAAATAGATATGGAATTAAAAACTTTCATTAAATTTCATTATACAGAAATTACAGTTTTGTCACATGGCATAGAGGGGGAACTGTTTCTACATTTTACTAAATGTCAGGAGGAAAACAAATTTGTTTATCAAAATCTCAATTACAAACAGATAATTTATTGGTACATTAAAAGTATTAATTAGTAATCTAACAATGTTAAATAATTCTGAATTAAACTCCATTAACTGGATTCCAGTGGAAAATGGAAAGATCAACAACTAATATTGAATGCAGCAACAAAAACAAATGTAATTTCAAGATTAATTTACTTCCTACATGTTATGTGCAAACTCACTTTCATATTAAGTATTAAAAAAGTGCTTAACAATACTATGTTATCATCTGAAAATATGATTATAAAAAAAAATTTCAAATAATAGTATAATTAATAACACCCATACCTGTTGTCGGTTTGTGACCAAAAACACCACAATAAAATGCAGGCATTCTAATAGAACCACCAATATCTGTGCCAAGGCCAAGTGGTGTACCAGATGCAGCTAACAAACAGGCCTTTGAAAATAAAAATATCACTAATTAACAGAATAAAATTATACAGTTTTTAGACAATTGGGAAAGTTTTTGAAATATTAAAAAAAAAATTAAAGAAGCAATCAATGGATAAAATTCTAAGGAAGTTTTAAAAAGTACTCCCTTTTTTATACAAACAAAACCGTTCAGTTAAAAAGAACTCATTTCATTAAGTCCAACAGGAATTGTAGGGGTGATAAAGGGATACTCTAAGACACTAATATAAATGAAAAATGTTTACATGTGTAAAAAGGTAAAGGACTAACTGCTGTTATCATTTATATCCTTATTTATATTTAATGTGGCTGTTCCCAATCTGTATTTAAGATTTTTACCAAAACCCAAATAAATATCAATGATTAAATGTTAGCAGGTTTCATGTGACTGCAATGATCTTTTTTTTATTTTTATTTTTTTTTGTCTTCAGTCATTTGACTGGTTTGATGCAGCTCTCCAAGATTCCCTATCTATCTAGTGCCAGTAGTTTCATTTCATTATACTTCCTACATCCTACATCCCTAACAATTTGTTTTACATATTCCAACCGTTGCCTGCCTGCA
>JAAAKQ030225062.1:0-11387 GCA_010016005.3 Zanna intricata | reverse complement strand
TTTTTTTTCAAACTAACAAAAGTTGCTTCACTCAAAGTGCTATATCTCACAAACTAATAGTTCGACAGCTGTCAAATTTATACACGTGTCTTTTGAAGGTTAGGGCTAACTAAAAATCATGGATTTATACTAGTAGCGCCATCTGTGTCAGCCTACGAACTTTTCAGCCCACCTGTTATAGCTTATTCAATTAATGTACTAGCTGGTGAATAATGTTATTTATGTTGTATCAAGTGGTTGTTATCCTGACACTTGACCACCAAGGCTTAATACATTCTCATTTTCTTTACGTTATGTACTAATCTTTTAATTTCAACATATTTATTTCATCCTATATCATTAAGCATTGTAATGTAATACATGTAGCCCTACCAGTGCTATCTTCTTTTATTAATATGGCTCGTGTCACAAGTTTCTTTTCCTTTCCTAGGATCTTATAAGTTTTTATATTGCAGTATACTTCATTTATATATTTAATATTTTCTTAATCTTTAAAGCTAAAATGCTACAAATTTTTTTTTTTACTGCATCAATGCTCTCTTCCCTTATGCAGACTTATATCTAATATGTTTAAGATATAAGTTAAATTTTTACTTCCTAAATACAAAAATTCTTAAAAAAAAGGCTTATAAAATTAATTTGCGTCTTCTGTTATGTTTTCTCCTATCTTAACAATTAATTACTTCACCATTACTTTTTTTTTTTTCATTTTATTCTTACTTGATATGAAATTAATTTTCTTTCCTTAAAAAAATCCAAACCATCAATATTTTTTCCAACTCAATTTTGGTTTTGAAAAAATATATAACTTTTGTTTTTTAGAAGTTCCATACCATCAATGAATCTTAAAATATTTTCACTTATTTCCCCAGATTGTTATTCTGTCATTATTTTCTTTCCCCAAATCATTTATTTTACTCTTCTGATAACAATTTGCAAAATTAAAAACTGATGAAGTAGAACTATATCTTGGTCCTTTTTTACATTAGACTTTATTGTTCTTAGTTTTGTATTCTAATTACAGCTACCTGATGTTTTCAACTCATAAACTAATAGCTCCTCATTCTCTATATTTCAATTGTACAGTGTCTAAAATTTTAATCGTTTTGTTCCACATCACATTTTTAAATGGGCAACTTAAAATAAATGAATATTGCAATCAATTGCCTTGGAAGACTGGAAGGTTTCAGCCTTCCATAATTTACCTGCTTTGTACACCCGTAATTTTTTTAATCTAAATTGATCACTAGTATACCTTTCTCCTAAAATTCTATTTATCTTTAAGTTCATCCTAGTTCAAATTCTGGCTGTGTGGGATTTCAGTATTGATGGTGTAGTAGTCCTTAAACTTGTTTGCCCATGCTTTCTTTAGGATTGCTATTATTATATAAATATATGAGGGATGTCTCTAAAGTAAAGACCACAGAGGAATTTCTCTCTTTAAGGTTGGCGAACCTTTGTCATTCATGGCCATATTAGTAATGTACAAACTGCATTGCTGTCAGTAAGTTGTTGCATTGTAGTATCTTTGATTACATGCGAGATATTACATTGTAAAATGAATAGAATATCGATGTTGCCACTACTATGAAATAGTCTTAAGTTTTTTAAACCATCAAAACATTAAGCCGGCTAAAATTCATGGGCAGTTAGTTACTATGTACAGTGTACTGTTAAAGAACAGTTTAAATCCAAATTATAACAGTCCAAGGTGAAAAGATAAAGATGCTATGATTTGCTGATGATTAGTAATTCTAGCCGAGTGTAAAACTTATTTAGAAGAAACAGTAAATGGCTTGTATGAAGTCCTATGCAAGAACTTCCATTTGAAAATAAGCAAGAAAAAAAAATTAAAGTAATGAAATATATTAGAAATAAAGTAGATAGCTTGACCACTGAATATAAAAATAAGATTAGAAAAGATTAAGGAGGTAAAAGAATTATGTTACCTAGGATGTAGAATTACTAAAGATGGACAAAACAGAAGCGATATAAAATGCCAAATAGCACAGGTAAAACGAGCTTTCAGTCAGAAATATAATTTGCTTACATCAAGAACTAACTTAAACATCAGGAAAGCACTTTTGGAAGTATATGTTTGGAGCACAGCTTTATTTGAAAGTGAAACTTGGACAATCTGAGTACCTCAGAAGAAAAAATTAGAACCTTTTAGTGGTGCTGTGGGAGAATGTTAAAAATCAGGTGGGTAGAAAAAAGTGACATATGAAGAGGTTTTGTAGCAAATTGATAAAGAAAGAAGCATTTGGAAAAATATAACTAAAAAAGAGACAGACTTATAGGCAACATCTTAAGGCACCCTGGAATAATCGCTTTTTGATATTAGAGGGACAGGTAGGTGGGAAATGTAACAGGTAGGTAACATTTGGAATACATAAGACAAATTGTTAGGGATGTAGGATGTGGAGGGTAAACTAAAATGAAACAACTGACACCAGATAGTAGGTAATCTTGGAGAGCCGCATCAAACCAGTCAAATGACTGAAGACAAAAAAGAGAAAAATTATATAGCTAATTTAGAACCTAAAGATGTCTTGTCAGACAAATATTACAAACTTAGGAAGCAATATGAACAGACATTCTGTTCTAATTGCTACTATTGTTCTTATTGTTATTATTAGTTTTACTTCATCTATCCAACCTGAATGAAATGTTGAACAATGATTTTGGTGGATGAAGTGACAAATACAGAGGTGTTGTGGCAAATTGGTGAAGAAAGAAGCATTTGCAAAAATATAGCTAAAAGAAGAGACTGACTTACCAGTCACATCTTGAGGCATCCTGGAATAGTTGCTTTGATATTGGAGAGACAGGTAGATGGCAAAATTATTCAGGCAGGCAATGTTTAGAATATATAAAAAAAATTGTTAGAGATGTTCTATTTAGGAGGTATACTGAAATTGAACGACTGGTATTAGATATGGAATCTTGGAGAGCTGTATCAAACTAATCAAATGACTGAAGACAAATAAAAGTTGTGATATATCTAGTGGTTAATTTCAACTAGCCATCATTGTATGAGAATGTTTTCTTATTTCTTACACAAATTGATTTTTTTACAGATTTACCAGAAGAGGTGTTGATCCTGCTCCTTTAGCAGAACATGGTCTAGTTAATGAATTATTAAATAGATTGTCAAATGCTGCTGGTCCCACAACAACGACTGTTTCAGGACCAGGTATGTAAAATAAATTTTTTTTAGTTAGTTTAATATCTGTCAATAGTTGAATCTGTTTGCTGATGAACAATTGATGTTCACAGAATATTCTATAATTACAGTAGTCTTAACAATATATATATATATTTATTTTTTTTTTTTATATTATAATAGAACATTATTGAGATAGTTTGGCTCTGTGAAAATTTCTTCATAATTCTTATACCTCTCAGAGAAAAAGAAAATCTTCAGTTCTTAAAATCAGCTTACAAGCAATCTTTAAAGATTTACTGAATACACTTTCATAAGTGTATTATATGAATTTATGGTGTATTTACATAATGTAACGTGTAACTTACATCAGCACCTAATGTTTTTGTAGAAGCTTTTGTGTGATGAAACATTTAAATTATTTAAAATCAATGCGTAGTAGTGAAGACCGTGTCCTCACTATCTGTAATGTTCTTGTTTGTAAAATCTGTCAGCATTCTAATTACAGACGTTATTAAGGGTATTACTTCTCACTAAAGCAAAGAATGATTAATTGTAAGAAATTTAATATTTACTAAATTAAGTATTAAATTGTCTCATATTTGATTTGTCACATAGGTTAGTTCTTATTCAAATATAGATTGCATTCCTCTAAGTAAGTAATCCACAATTACCCTCCACATCAATTTTGGTAGCAAGTTATTTTGTATCAATAATAATCTGATTGAAGATTCTTAAAAAATATTTTGTAAAAATCAAGTGCAGAGGCTAGATCAAAATCTTTTGTTTGTATCAACTTGCTTATTCGTGTAATGGAATTTAGTATTTTATGCCAAATGTCTAAATAACATGAAAATTTAAATTGTTTAATATAATTTAACAAACGCAAGGCCTCATCTCTTATAAAATTATAAATTTCTTGGTTTTTGTAAATGCTTAGCAAAGTCTCATATTTATCTCCCAAATGGAATCTCAAAAGGCTTTAAGGCCTTTATTCTATTCTCTCATCTAGTGTTACTCAATGGTTTCAACGTTAAACCTTGAACATGTCCATTGAAAAGTAGATGACAAAAAAAATAAAATCTTTTTTTGGACCATAATAATAAGCACGAAAATGTTGACCATTGTCATTGGAAAGAAATCTGTAATTATGCAATGGTTAGGGGGACCTTCATCTTACTAAAAAACTTCTGGCGTCTCCTAAAATTGTTAGCCACAGTGCTGGATCTGTATTCAAAATTTGTTGAACACTTTCTGTGGGTGTATGTTGGTGTCAAATTTTCAATGCTTTCATCTGGTGATGATAAGAGTCAGAGTCATCAGTTCCAATTGATCTAGAAACTTCATCCATTTGTTTGTCATCACCATCCTCTGACGATTCCGTATTTTCTTTTATAACCAGACTTGATGTTGGATTCTGAGAGTCATTTGTTTCGGTACAACTCTGGATTTAATTTTTTAATGCCCCAACTTGTTTTTGCCTTTCAGCTTTCTTTTTTTGTCGTGGTAACCTGGCAGTGTTCTTTGACCCATCAGATATTCTAGAAGAGACATACACATAACTCAAATTAAACAGTGTAAACTATAAAATAATTTTTTTTAAACTAAAAATAATCATTAAAAGCAATTTTATAATTCTTGATTTTGAGATTTTATTCAGTTTAATTATTCAAATATATTATTATAAATTGTGTTTTATCGAAGCAATGAACTTAATAAAAATGTCTTATTTTATTGATTCCAATAATTATTTTCATGAAACAAAAAATAAATCATTATACCTATAGAATATATACAAATTTGATATAATATTTTATTGATTCAATAAACGCTTTTTGAATAAATTAAATATTTATTTTATTTAAAAACACTTTTATTGTTTTGATTCGATAATCGATTTACGATAAACTAGTATCTATTGAACTAAACAGCAGTTTGATTGTAGATGTACTTACTTTTAAAAATTAAAGAGATCACACTGAAATAAATTTTAGAAACTTTCACTTATTATTACAACCGATGTAATGGCAAGAATAATGGTATTGTGCAATGAAACCACTCTTTTATAAATAAGCAAGTCTATGCATGTTGAAACACAAGTTGAAGCAGTGCTCTGCTCGTGTGCTGATGATGTTTTGTTCAGAGAAGTATATGCATGTTCAAACAAGTTCAAGCAGCATCCGTTACAAATTGTGTGTTAATTTTTCAATAATAGTGTAAATATTTTTACTTTTAGACATAAAACATGTAAATATGCCACACACTATAAATTTTTAGTGAATGAAAAAATAAGTATGTGAAATTTTCTATTAATTGGGTATATTTAACACATCAATATTTTTCTGACACAACCAAAATGGTGCCCCTAGAGCGGGCACTGTCACACATTATTTTAATTTGAATGATTTGAAGAATAACAACCAAAACTTACATCAATAAGTCATTTATAAGTCTGCCAATAATTCTTATTTGTCATCACAGCTGGTGCATTACAGCAGCGATATAGACTATTGATATTAATTACAAGTTTTTGGTTGTAGTAGATGTTTATTTACTACATTTATAAACCATATTATCTCATTTTTCTCTCTGATTTTCATTAAATAAACAAAGCAGACACTGATACAATATTGACAACATTTATGGTCATCCATTAAGGCCGGTGGCAGGATACCATAATGGAATGTTTAAGATGTTTGTATTTGAATGGCATTTTTTTAAGAAGTAAAATGAAAAAAAAAATCATATTTTCTCAGTGAACACATTACTTTATGGAGCATCATCTTATAAAATTATTGTATTGTGTACAGGTACACCAGGACCAAATGCAGGTAACACAGCACCTGAAAGTAAGTCATCAGCATCTGTTTCAACCATTATCAGCCTCTTATCGACATTATGCAGGGGCTCACCTAGTATTACACATGTAAGAATTTTATTATATTTTTTGTGGCAAAATTTCTTTAAAAAAATTGTTGGACTGGTTACTAAAATTAAAGAGTTATTTGAGCAGTCTTTTATTGAATTACGTTATTCTGAGTTGTGCAACAGATGATTCAACAGCTTTATTAATCTTTTTCTGTGGCTCAGTGGTTTTACAGTATTCATTGATGGTACGTTTATGCAGTGATTTATATTAGACTGCTAAATTTAAGTTCTATTAGACTTTATTGATGTGACAATTTATTAATATCATGTGCTTGTTTGTTTCCATCAGAGTTGATGAACTTGTTTCATAACGCTGTTAAGACAAGCATTTATTTCATTTATGTTAGTCATCAATAAGGTGCTACATTTTGTTGCACTATACTGAAATTATCTGTTGAAATCATCATTTTCATTTAATAGAGGTTTTATGTTTGAAGTCGGTTGTTTGTTTCTCTTTTATTATGAATTTTTACTGAATAGATAACATTTATTAATTTAAAATTATAATTGCCTCAATCTTGCACAAGAAAGTTAATCATTAAAATCATCTTCAGATTCGTACCTCTAGAGAGCATCTTGTACAGGATTAAAGTAAGTCATTTGATGGCATTGGTAATATCTTGGCTAGTATTTCAAGTGAGGGGGAAACAACATTGCATACAAATTATATAAGTTTGCAGGAAAAAGTTATCCTCTGATCCAGTGAATGGTAATAAAAAGTTTTGGATTGATTATTAAGTAATTATATAAGATTAATATTTGTGACCTATCAGATTTATAAGTTACTAGATCAGGCCTTAATACTTTTGAAAAATATGCCTGTAAAATTAAGCACTAACAAAATGTGCCAATCCTATAGTATTATACAGTACTGTTTTAATTTACATACATAATTGTTTTACATGACTGTACTGGGTTGGCAGTCTTGAAAAAGACATATTAC
Organism: Zanna intricata; assembly: GCA_010016005.3. Taxonomy (NCBI): domain Eukaryota; kingdom Metazoa; phylum Arthropoda; class Insecta; order Hemiptera; family Fulgoridae; genus Zanna; species Zanna intricata. The sequence goes on along the minus strand of JAAAKQ030225062.1, from coordinate 4,350 downwards.
ACTGTTTACTATACTTTTAATCAGTAATTGTAATATACATATAATAGTTTGTTATCAAATACAAAACATTTGGTTCTAATGTATGTTTAGAAGACTATAGTCTGAGCCAACATTTGTGACTGTACACCTTACAGTCCATGATTCCAGTTATTCTATATTATAAAAAGTATCATTACAAATAAAATATCTGAAAATCTTAGAAAAATATTTTTTAAATATAATTCCTAGAGATTAATGTTTAAATAATTAATTTTTATAAAATATTCATAATTTTCATTTTTTTCTTTTTTATGAAAATCTGGGTTGTTATGATGGTGAATTTATGAATCATTGGATTAATAAACAATAACCACAGAGCTTTGCAAGAATTTCTGAGGTTGGTACCCCGTCTCTAATGCAATATCCCTAGATATTATGTAACAATATGACAAGTTTTTTTTTTCTTCTAGCCCTTAAATGAACTTTTACTGGCCCCCAAAATCAATGCCATTTTTCTAACTGACTTTTCTTTTGCCGATTGTTTCTGTCTTCAATTTTATCTCTATAAAAAACAACAATCCATTCTCTTTTATCACTCAGAGGTTAAATGTAAACTTAGTGCAGCATAAAGAAATTTTAATGTAAGAAAAAATAGATTTTTACTTTTTAAGTAGCGGAAGAATGCAGTAAGAAAGTAAGTAAGTAAGTAAGTAAGATGTAGCAAAAGAGTGCAGTAAGAACAGCACCATTCAAAATTATTTTTCTGTAAAGGAAGAGAATTTCAGTAGAAATTCAGGAAGAACAATAAAGAAAGGTAAGAACTCTTGCTAGTAAAAAAATAAGTTTGAAGAAATATATGTCGTGGAATCACTTGTATAGCTTTCACAATCATCTGCTTAGCATATTTAAACTTTATAAACTATTGATTAAAAGGGCAGATTTCATTTTTAACTTTTAATCTGTGGTGGTTAATTCACAACTATGATTAAATTATAAATGGAACTAACATTATACTCTTATATAAAAAAAAAGTTTGTATACCATACATTTTTTCATCTGATTGTATCGTTAATTTAAAATATTTCATAGTTTAAGCCAGTGCATGAATATGTTAATTTCTGACATTAACTTTTTTCAATTGAAAGTAATCATGATTCCATAAATTAACTCAATTGAATTATTGGTGAACATTCTTTAAAGAAATTTTTACAATATGGGATATTTAAAACTGAAAATGATTAAAGATTAATAGACAATTCTAGAAAAGAAAAGTTAAAAGTAAATATCAGTAAAATCAGTAACAAAAGATAATTCTTAAATTAAACAAGATTAATTTAAAATTTTATAATTCATGTTTGCTATTTGATTAGTTAATTTACTATTATATAAAAATAGATCAAAAACTTTAAAGATAAAAAAAAGTAGCTGTACTAAGAGTGGGAGATTAGTAAGTAAAATTAAAAGATATTATGAAAAAATATGTCCCAGATAAATTTAGGTTGATTTCAGAGATTATTTATTATTTTCATCATTGTTATTTATATTACTTAATAGATTATTATATGTTTTGATACAGATTTGTAAATAGATGTATAGCAAGATCTTGATATTGCAAGATATATCTTCTGAGAGTAATCTACCAATTCAGTTGGGGTATTTTTATCTATCTCTCTTTCACCCTTTTCCTTCCTCTCCTCTCTCAATTAACTCTCTGTTTCTCAAGTTGTATGAATTGACAGAACTCGAGCTCCTTTATAAACATGATAGGGACTTATGCTACTGTTACACATATTTTCAGCATTAAATAAACCATTTTTAAACTTAAACCCTCTCTGGAGGACCCCCTAATCAGGTGTCATAACCCTGAGGGCAAAGAGTCTGGATCCACCCGAACTGAATTGGCAGATTGCTCGGCATAAATAGAATATAACTGATAAAATTCAAATAATATCAGGAAAGAATTTTTTTAGGAATGATGAATTCACCACAAGTTTGAAACTTACGACCAGGAAAATGTAATGGACATTTTTTAACATATGAAAAATGCCTTTCCCAACAGGGATTCAGACTCTGGATTTTTTAGATGAAAGTTGCGATGCTTCCACTCCACGGCAGAAGTTGACAGGATTGCAAATAATTCTTGGAAATTTGTAACTAAAAAAATTAAGGAATAACTTAATGAAATTAATAATTTAGATTCTAATGAAACTTGCTTACCATTTATAAATATTAACTATTATATATTGAAAAAAAATGAATGCTTTTTTATTGATAATTATTTCAAATTATTAAAAAAAAATTCTGTAGATAAGTAATTAATTCCAAAACTCTATATTATTAAGTATTTAAAGATAGAGTTTGTTTGTCTGGGAAAATCTCAGAAACTAAAAGCCTTAACAAGAATTCCTTTTTATAAACTAACTTCTTGAGCATCATACACTTATATGAGTCGTGTAAATCCCTTGCAATTTTCCCCCTCTTTGAAAACTTTTCATGATACTGTGGCATCATGTAGTAATATTTAAACAAGTAATAAAATATGATTATGAGAAAACCTTTATTTCACATTTAAGATAATTTATATAGCATAATCTTAACTGTATGACTTAACTTAACTATGAACAGCTCAAACTGCTTAACACATAGGTGAATTTAAAGGGTGCACTGTTTTTGTAACATAGACATATATTGAGGAAGGATTTTGGAAAACTATCTAAGATTGTGAAAATTAATATTTAAGCTCTTCTTTAGAAACAAATTGATATTTGTTTCACCATTATTCAAAACTACCATTTGGAGCTTACCAAAAAGCTCATGGGTAATGCACAAAAACTGTAATCCACCAAAACTTTGCAATGATACCAGATTTAAGTAAAAGCTCCCTACAGTTGAGACTGTAGTGCTAAACAGTTGTGCTGTGGTTTATTCCACGAATACTTGTAATACCATCTTTTTAAGTTGAAAAAAATTTCTGTTAGAGCTTTGTTTTATCATAACTATCAACAAATCTTTGTGGCAGATTCAGAAGGTGGCAAGAATTGACCTACAGAAGTTTGTGTTTCTCATGGACAGTTTTATGTGGCCTGTTTCAGAGCGAGCTCCTGGGCTAATCTCTCGCCCAAATGGGGAAAACTTCTAAAGTTGTTTACAAAGAAGTATTTGAATAGAATTTGTTTACTGTTTTCTTAAAATTATACTGTTCGCAAATAACTGAACATTGCTGATCAATAAATACTGGATGTATGAACATTCTCAGGATAAAGTCAACCACTAGAAACAGTGCAATAAGACCAAAATCCTCGCCAAAGTAAATAAACTATTTTGCCAGTATGTCCATTAAAAATCACTAAAATGCCAATTCTAAAAAATTATAGAAGAATTTTGATAAAAATTTAATATTTCTTTTGAAATTTTATCCTTGATAAACTTCATAATTCAATAATGTAAGTGAAGTCATTGGTAACAGCTACTTTACCTCATTTGGAATGTGATTTTTTGGGGAGGGTTTTGGTCTGAAATTCTAACCGCTCAGTTGAAATTGGGTTTTCCTGTTAGTATGATTATAAAATATGGAATTGCATTAAACTAGTGATATGTTCTGTGGACTATAACTGACAACACTCTTAAAATATTCATAGCAATTTAAAGAAATGGTATATTTTTTATACTTCAAATAATAAATGTTGTTGATAAAAACAGTTTATTATGAAAGAAAGAAATAAAAATTAACATTTCTGTTATTGTATAAGTGAAATTCAATGACTATTTGTTGCTAATTGTGTGATTTAGCGATGTAAAACAACAAACATAAATGATAAACAGCTTGTAAATTTGATTGCGTAATAAATAAGCAACTAATAATAAAATACTAAAATTCATACTAGTGAACACATATGAATGTAATACACGATTGTTCTGTTCACCACTTTTTTTTTTCTTTTTTTTTGCAGGATTTATTAAGATCAGAACTGCCGGATGCTATTGAAAAAGCACTGAAAGGAGACGAGAGGTAGTATATTTGTATTGTTTTTCTATTTTGTGTTAGTTAAGGATATCTTAACTTGTTAATAAGTTATTGTGAAGTTGTTAGTATTTGGATGTTATTTTAATACCTGAGATTGTACAAGACTACATTTCATTCACATTATCCTCATTCATCCTCTGAAGTAATACCTTACGGTAGTTCCAGAGACTAAACAAATAAAGAGAGAGGTGTGCTATTTTAATGGCCTACCAAGCTGGTGTAGTGGTTAATGTGACATTGCAAATCAGCTGATTTCGAAGTTAAAAGTTCTAAGATTCAAATCCTAGTAAAGGTAGTTATTTTTATACAGATTTGAATACTAGATCGTGGATACCGGTGTTCTTTGG
>JAAAKQ030225040.1:0-11387 GCA_010016005.3 Zanna intricata | reverse complement strand
TGATACCCCCGACAGTTTATATCTGGAGGAAAAATATACTTGTGAATTGGTACATAATTTAATTTCACAAATGAGAAAGCTGAATTGGTACATAATTTAATTTCACAAATGAGAAAGCTGTTATGTTCATGCAAAATACTACATATCAAATGTAACTGCTGGTGGTGTTCATGTGATAACATGTTCGTAATAAACTGCGACTGGGATCTCGAGCAATTCTTACAACGAGAAGTACCTAAGATAAAAGATTAATATTTTTGTTTGAAATTTATAATTAAAGTTTATGTAATAAATTAATTCAGAAAGATGTATCGTAACTTTTTATTTCATGTTTGCATTCGGCTTCCATTTGTTGTACTTCCATTTTTCTTTAATTATTTTGGGCTGTTGTTATGTCTTCTTGGTTTATTTCAATTATATTTTCACCTACTGTGTTTCGTTAGTCTTCCTGAATTATATTGCTTTGTATATCTTCAATGTGTTATATATATATATATATATATATATACAAGACTCATATGTACAACATTTATAATACCCGGTGGTTTCTCTATCGGTTCAGCGCTATGAATTTGTCTATAGTATAATCATCTGTTCTGTGTGCTATTGTCTTTTTAAATTTAAATATTTTTATTCTTTGGTTTATCTGGATTTCTTTGTTACTATCTACATTAGCCGTTATTTTATTTCCTGTTATTATGTATATTGGCAGTCTTTTTATACCTTCCTTTTCTCTATGTTTTATATCTGCTTGAATTGTTTTTCCTTTTAGCAATAACTTCCATGTTCCGACATTTATAGGTGTTATTATCGGTTTTTCAAACAGACCTCCCGTTGCTGTTGGTAATTGATCCAGGTGGAACCCGCTGTTGTCTTTCTCCCTTGGTATTTCTTCTGGCATTGTCGGTCCTACTAAGTTGTCTATTATTAATGATTTACCTGCGTTTGTATGTCCTTCCAATACTAATTCGTTAATTTTTTTATATCTTTTACATTTCATTATTTCACACCATGACATTAGTTCAACTATATCTATTTGGTTTTCTCTTATCATATGATTTATCCATTTTGCTCTGTCTATGTCTGTCTTCAATTTCATAGTCTTTTATATGATAAGATATGATATATATATCATGTTATATATGTATCATATATATGTTATATATATATATCTATCATCTGTTATATGATATATATATATTTATATATCTGTCATTACTTTAGTTCAACTTAATTCTTTTATTTTTTCGTATTTGTTTATCTTGATTATTCGCAGTACATAGTTTTGTACATATAGTCCGTATTCTTTTTTAGTTGTGTTTTTGTTTGTTTGTCTATTTTCGTGTCCCATTCCGTTGCTGTATTTATCTACAAGGTATCCTATGCTGTCTATTTTATTTCCTTGTTTATTTTTTCTGATTCTTTTAATTTTCTTTTTTCTTCCGTATATTGTTTAGTTTGAATGTTCGATTATGTCTTCTGTTTCTCTACTTGCTATTAGTTTTTCTAGTTCTTTATTTCGTTGTTTTTATTCATTGGAAATCTTACTTCCATATTTATTCCAGCTGTGTCCTCCGCTGCGGTTACAATATAGTAGGAATTCTTTATAATTTCTAACTTTTTGTGTTCAGATATATATTTCTGCCAATCCTGCATCGTATATTTGTAGATATCTTCCGATTCTTTCTTTTGATCTTCTTGCGTTTCCACCTTGCTCATCTCCAATGTAGATGATGTGGAAGTAGTCGCCGTGGTCGAAGGTTGCAATGTCTGGTTGATGTTTAATCAGCTTTGAGCTTGTTGTTGAACAGTTTGGTTGTTGTTATTGTTTGTGGACGATGAACGTATACCCACATCGTTTATTTCTGCCAGTTTCCTGTTCATAACTGTCTAGTCCTCCATCTCCTTCATCGCAGCTGCTTGGTTGTTCCCCGTGTTCAGATTTAGGTTTTTTCCTATTATTACCTATTCTCGTTCCGATTGTCACTTTGTTGGTCTTCTTTCTTTTTCCGGCGGTGTCACTGCATTTTCCTTGACTATCATTATGTGGTTTATTCGTTTTATTTATATCAATCTCCAAGGTGTTGGAGCATTGGCTATGTGTAATGTCGAGTCGTTTTATTCCCTGCTCTCTGGTATGCTGTTCAATCGTTCCTCTTCAACCTCCGTCTTGTATGAACATGGTCCTTTAGTAGTTTGTTAAGACTATTTTAGCACGTAACAGAACACTATGAAAACGGAAGGTAATATAATTCCGACTAAAATTTTAACGTATTTATTTTGTATAGGTCATCATTATCATTGAGATAACAAAATAACAAACAACTATTTTGCGGATGAATAGTCGCCAATTTTGCAAATGAATTATCGTTATTTGACATTCAAACTAGTAAACGAGATTAATGCAGTCAACAAGCATCTGTACCGCTAGAGCACGTGTACATATTTTAACTTTTTTATAAAGAGAGCAATTTCAGTAAACGAAACAAAAAAATGCAACATTGCGAAGAAGTAAATAAGTGCAGGTCGCAAACGGGTCCACGACCGCCGTCGTCGTTAAGGTGTCGGAAGGCGCTAAAATCGCTGCGATCGCAGCGCTGTCTGTCGGATTCAATGTAAAACATTCCAAGATCAATAAAAATTTATAAATAAAAAATTAATTAAATAAATTTCCAGTGGACTGAATTGTGAATCTAAACCATTCTTGAATCCGCTGGAACGCATACATATTTAATGTTATTATAATAAAGACATATACGTACAATTATTTAAACTTATCTTTCCCTGAACTGAATAATAAAACAAGATGGCGAAGCATTTATTAATATTATTGTTACAAGTCTTCGTATATACAGAAAAAAACAATTATTAAAAATTATTATTTATACGCAGTTATATTATTTGCTGGAATTAACCTAACAAAAATTATTATTACAAAGACATATATATGTGTATATGACAATTAATTAAAGAACTATTAAGACAATATACAAGACAATTAATTTAAATTCTATTTAGCTTAATAAAACAAGATGGCCGTAAATTAAATATTATTATTACAGACATATATGTATAAATACAAATATTTAAAATTATTATTGATACATAGTTATATTATTTGCTGGAATTAAACAAAATTTTCGTTATTATTTTTATTATTAGTCATGGACCTTTAGAAGAATTATGCACTATATGTATATGGGTCATGGTCCTGTTGAAGAATTATTCAAAGGTAGTTGAAAGCACCGCAATCCGTACCTGTACGGGATAAGAAAATAATAAACACCTATGATGCGGATGAACAGTTGCCAATTTTGCAAATAAATTATCGCTACTTGAAATTCAAACTAGTAAACGAGGTTAATGCAAAATCAGCAAGCATCTGTACTGCTAGAGCACGTGTACATTTTTAACTATTTTATAAAGAGAGCAATTTCAGTAAACGAAACAAAAAATGCAACATTGCGAAGAAGTAACTAAGTGCATCTTACACGATTGTGAACGCGGACTACCGGAGTGTAAGGGCAAAAGCTTTACAGCGAAAAATTTAGTCGGCGGTCTATAGTCATGGCGGTTTTGAATAATTATGGTCCTTTTGAAAAAAAATGCTCTAAATGTCTATGGTCTATGGTCCGAATAAAGAAATATTCTCTAAATGTCTATGGTTTAAGGTCCGAAAAAAGAAATTTCTAAATGTCTATGGTCTATGGTCCGAATAAAGAAATATTCTCTAAATGTCTATGGTCCGAATAAAAATATTTGCTCTAAATGTCATTAAGATACGCTACATACCAATAGTAGTAGTTTGTTTTCTGTAATGACGTCATCAGGTATTATATTATTTTATTCGAATATTTACCTAAATCATAAGGAAGTAATCTTTATATTTCTGTTATGAAATAAATTTATTTTGAATTTATTCGACTGACACAAACAAAAGTTATTCTGTTAGTTTTACTAATAAACTAAAAGAGATTACATTAAATAACCGTTTATTATTATTATTTAAACAATTACTAAACACTTATAATAAGTAAGAAATATTATTATTTTATTTAAGATTAATAAAACTAGACATGACTAGAAAATAATTTATATATTTAAATATATTATAAACTATACTTGGCTGGAAAATAATTTAAAATCTAAATATATTATTAAACAACATTTTACTGGAAATTAATTTAAAATTTAAATATATAACTAAACTACATTTTGGCTGGAAAATAGTTTAAAGTTTAAATAAATTTTTAAACTAGATTTAGCTGGAAAATAATATAATATTTAAATAACTTAAAATTAATTTACTCACCTCTTTAAAAGAAGATAATGTAGAGCTGACGTAAATCTGAAGAATATAGTAACACAGTAGACACAGTATAGCAAAAACGTGGTATGAATCCGTTAAAAGTTCTGGCGGTATTTGTGTCGGTTATCATTATCATTGGGATAACTTTGAAAATAACGAACAAGTGTGACGCAAATGATATTACCAAAAAATTGATGTAAATGCATTATCAATGCAAAGTCAGCAAGCACGTGGACTGTAAAAGCACGTGTACATTCCCCTACCATTTTTTTCTCCGCCATTTTTATAAATTTTTTCCCTCCATTTTCCCCGCCATTTTTTCGGTAACGTCATTGATCACGTGACATGGCAAGGCCGGGGTCAAGGTCACCCTTCCGGGTCAAGTTCGGGGTGAAAAGTCAAAGTTGCACCAGAATCCCCATTTCTTTACTACTTGCAGTATTTACTAGTACTGATCAGTATTTACTGATCAGTAATTGTTGATGTTATTCACTTCACTGTGGTTATACATTATTGCAAGCAGCATTTTATGATTATCATAAGAAAAATAGTAAGTATTCTTTCTTCCTCCAATTATTTTCTACTGTACTTAACTAAACAGTTTTTTCAATCTGTTTTAAAAATTAATCTGTTTTATTATTAATAAGAGTCGACATGTTAAAAATGTTATTTGTTTTTTGTTGACAATTACATCAATCTTCTAATAATAAAATTCTCCAAAAATTATGTTAAAAAAATATATGATTTATTGCCAATTTAACAATGTTATTGTACGTCAACCGTAAAAAAAAATGTATTTTTTGACCCTATTTTTGTCGTTTTACATGGGATATCATAGAAACTAAGAAAGATATACTTCTGTGAATTTTTTTTTTCGACTTCGCAGCTGAAAAAACATAAGAAAAAATTAAATTTGCCCCTTAATTGAGCTTCCCAGAATTTCAGAAAGCCTTAATTTACCCGGAGAAACTGAAACTCGGACGAAATCTTTCACTCTGTATAACTCGCTAAAGAAGCGTTTTCGGACCTATGTTTATATGAACTTTTTTTTTATTTTTAGCCTCTAGAATGAGTTGTCAAAGTATTGTCCTATTCTCCTGAATCACTCTGTATAAACAAGTATCCCCAGCGCAACTTCCCCGCGCTATTTAGATACTTGCATTTCCCGTCGTGGTCAATTTTTTTTATTAGATTTTATGTTTTTTAGTCAAGTAACCAGAGACGGTGCACCAAGTCGCATATATATTAACATTGGCAGATTCTCCTCTACGTGGTGCCGGCGTGGAGATCAGCTTTCGACATTAAAAAGAATATTGGAAAGTTTGAAGCCTTTCAACGTAAGGCTAACCTGAGGAAAATTTTTGCGTACAGGACAGTCTCGACTATGGCAGCGGACGTCATTGCAGGGACCCCCCCCCCGATACTACTATTGGTCCTACATAGAAGAAGAAGGTATGAGGATATCCCGAAAGAACAAACGGATAGGATGCTAATAGATGAATGGCAACAACTTTGGTTAGCATGTAGAACGGGGTAATGGACTCGGAGAAAGATCCCTGAATCAGACCATAGCTGGGGAAGAAACACGGGGACGTGGGGTTCTTTCTTTCGTAGTTCCTCTCCGGTCATGGTGACTTTGGTGTATACTTATATAAATTTAAGAAGAGAGACTTTCAAAATTGTCTATATTGTACTGAATTAGATTCTCCACTTCATACATTCTTTCACTGTCCGAAGTGGAATCATTTGAAGAGAGAAGCTCGATTAGAACTCACTGTGGAGAACACAATGAATTACATGTTTGAAAGAATTGAACACTGGATGAAAGTGGATCGTTTGATTACAATTATTCTAAAAAAAACAAAACAGTAGATTAGTTCCAATGATGAGGGACCTATTAAAAAATAAAAAAAAGAAAAAGTAATAAATAAAAAAAAAAAGGAATAAAAATAGAAAACTTACGGAAGAGACCCGAACCGTCGGGGGGTGTACCTATACTTGTATGAGTATCTCCCATTTGAGTGGGCAACTGGGAAAAAATAAGACCGAGACCCGGCGGGGTGAGTGGAGCCCGGGAATGATAACCGGATCCTGTTCACCTCCCCTTTGTAGTTAGAGGTAGGCGATAAGATCCAGATCCGGCGGGCCAACCTGCATGCCGGATTCACAGCTAGTAGGCGGGAAGGCACGATAGAGGCAACGGACACCCCATGGGTTGCGAAATACTAGAGTGTTGATCTGACCCACGGGGCAGAGAAAAAATAAAAATAACAGTAGGAGGTGGCAGTGGCAGTGTTGTTTGAGCCGCCTACACGAATATGTTCATCTAAAATAATCGAAATTAAGAAAATCCGAAAATGATTTTTTAGATATTTTCGTTCAAATTTAAGTTCGAATTTAGAAAAATCTACATATTTTTAGATTTTCACAAGACGATTACGCTTGCCAAGAAGTTTATATCATCAATTGTTACCGGGAAATTAAAAACTAGTCAATTATATTACTATTTCATTTTAACCCTTTATATTCGAAACTTCAAAAAATCCTTTCACATTGTTTACTTATACCGTAAGAAAAACATGTCAGTGTATACAATTTTCATCAATTCATCTTCAGCAGTTTTTTTTGGGCGTTGATTATGAAATCAGTCACATGTTTTATACACGGTTCCACTAAGAAACTGAGAAACTATCAGGATAATTTGTACTGGTATAAATAATGAAAAAAGTTCATATGAATATAGATCCGAAAACATTTTGGTTTTCGAGTTGCGCCTAGCGAAAAATGTTAACTGATTTCAGCTCGTCTAATAAGAAGAAGCCCTTCTGTAATTTTTGGGAGCAAATTTAAGAAATAAATTTGGTGGTTTCTTATGTAATTTGACCTGGGAAAAAGGATAAAACAAGTTTCTGAATTGTCTATTTTTTAATTCTTTTTTTCTTCAATAAACTACCAATTTTATTCACTTTTTATTGGCTATATTTAAATTAATTTTCTCAGAATTAAATTCTCTACAAGCTCTCTACAAGGGGGTTTTTTTAATCGGTGAGAGCTCGACACTATCACCTGTGCGGGCGTGTGGTGGCTAGTAGAGCTTTTTCCTCCTCCTACGAAAAAATGAAGTATAAATATTTATGTTTGATAAAATGAATTTTATATAATTCTATGTTAGATTTTGAGTTTCTGAAGAGTTAGTATTACATTTGCCATGTTGGATAGGGCTGTTCCTTAGTGGTATATTCGTGAAGGCGATTACAAATAAAATTAAAAGTCATAAATAAAGTTAATAGTCATTTTATTTCGAAAAATGATGATTATCTTTTATGGGAAAACGATATAGATAAAATATTAATACAAATATTGTTTGTAAACATTTCTAGTTAAATGAAATGAATATTTGACTTTGTAGTTTAGTTGGATGTTACATTTAAACCATATTACGTAAGATCTGATTAATTTAAAAGTAAAAAAACAAAAAAAAAAAAAATGATATCATATACCCCGATTAAAATTTTTCTCCGAAAGCGCTTCAGATTTATTTCCATTAAATTTTCCCTTAACCATAACATTGTTGAAAATCTCTGCTACAAATTCTTTAATAGCATATTTTTTTAGAAACTTAGCAATGTACTTACGGTATTACCCTTAACCCGTATTTTGATGTTATTTCCTTCAAAATCTAAAACAAAATTACCTTAATTTATTTTCATTGATTTTGATAGCCAATTTAAATTATCTAGTTTCTTTGATTTTTAAATTTCAGAAATATTTATACATTATATACATTAAAAATATTAGTGCATATAAGTATTTAAATACATTCTACCATGTAGAAATAGATTAAGTATATAACAGTTGAATGTTTTATATATATATATATACGTCCATATACATGCATTATTGTATTAGCTGTTAGTAAATTATCAGACAGACATTGAGTTCGTCACGCAACACTGTACCAGATTTATTTGATGTAATCACGTCTAACTATGTTAACTATTACTCAACAAATCACAAATATGACTGATAATACAAAACACATTACGCTAGGTCAAAACTAATAATCATCAGAGCATTATTATATACATATATATATATATTGAACTTAATAAAAATAAGTTTTAAAGTGGGAAGAAACACACCAATGCACGGCTGTATAAACGTTTTTATTTGCTTTATTTAATTTTACTCTATTTAACAGCCGTAACAGAACCATATGAAAAAGTGTAAATAACATGAGGAAAAAATAAAATATCCTAAATTTACATTTTTTTTAAACCTCCGAAACCACTGTTAGGTATAAAATCAGAGGATGAAGATGAATGTTGTGTAGCATGTATGAAAATGATATACCTGATCGGGATTCGAACCCAGGACCTCCGAATGAAAGGCCGAGACGCTACCACTTGCGCCACGGAGACCGGCAAAATTTACATAATTACTTATTGTAAAACTTCTTTTAAACTTTACTTTCCAAAATCTCACGTCATCAAATTAAATTTAATGTGTATTTTATCAATGAAATTGCCTAGTAAGATTTTTCTAACTGTAATACTTTTTTTTTGTAGTAACATTAAATGCAGAAGTAAATATGTTGGCTCTTTTCTGTTATACCACGCCCCCACTATACCACTTCTGTTTTTTTTTCCTCCCTAATTTATATAAAATTATGATGTAATATCGTTTGTCTCCTTGTGGGCGCTGCAGTCTTTTTCGGAGGGGTGGTAGAAGGCCCACAGAAAATTGGTGGGGGTGGCGGTCCAGGTGGTCTAGGAAGGCGGTGGCTGATAAAAAAGAAATTAAAGGGATACTTATATTTTAAGATAAAAAATTATTGTATTCAAACGATTTTAAGTTGCAACCAAGAGGTTTAGAGAGAGGAATTAAAAAAAAAATTAAAGCTTGAATACTCCATCAAATTAACGTAAATGTAATTTTTGAATCACTATTGTTGTTTGTTATATAACTATACAGATAAAATTGTAATTTTTTTGGAAAGAAATTTTAATAAAAATACTTCCAAATATGATTAAATATGGGTTTTAATTGCTCATTTAAGTTTTAAATGTTTCAAAAAATAGGTTATAGACGTTTAAAAACAATAATTGCAGATGGTTTTTTTAGGAGTACAACTTAAAAACAGCAATTGCAATTATTTTTAAAAGATAGCAAGTTTAAAAATTTTGAGGGCGCCAGAAAATTTTTGATTCACAGTGGGCGAAAAGATTTGAGAACCAGTGGTTTAAATCATCATATTCAATGATACAGATCTTAGATTAGATAATCCGTATTAGATTAGATAATTTTGTAGATGTGTTTAGGTAACAGTTCTACAAAATTACAGTACAGTTTGGCTTGTACGGTTTACAGGTAAGATAGTGGTCTGGTATTGGATTGTCTTTTATGTAGGCGGTGTTATTTATTTGTTTTGTGTACAAAAATCAATGGGTTAAACAAACTAGTCAGAAAGTGACATAAAATAATTAATATTATATTAAAAATAACTCTGAAAAAGAGCTGCATGATAGACTGATAGTCATGGTATGTGACGTCAGGTGCAGTGGGGAGATCACTTAGTCATTCTGACAGCAGAGTTGGCTTGGGGACGGAACATTTCGTCAATCACCATATCTAATCAAAAAAAAATTCTATAACCGATTTTTAAAATGGTTTCATTGTTCCAACTGAAAATTCATACACGTTACAACTAATAACAAGTAACCTCTTACTGGAAAAATAAATCTGAACAACTCCTGTTACGATATCGTAATTTACAATTATATTATTTGAATAACGTTATATTATTCTTAAGCACAGAAATGCCTGATATTTAATGCTTAAAATAGATCATCCTTTCTTAGTTAAAAATCTAAATTTTAAAGTTTAAAAAACTATTCATATTTAGTTGTCTAAAGTTATATAATTCTGGAAAAGAGTAACAGAATAAAACCGGTGACCCTCTCACAGTCTCGGCAGGCGACTTCCCACGTCCGACAGGTGAACACGACGTGTTCCGGGGTGTCTAGTTCACCGCAGTATAGGCAGGTGGGATCCTGCCTAAACTAGGAAACGTTAATTAGGATTTGAACCTTAGAATTCTTGACTTCAAAATCAACTGATTTGCGATGTCGCGTTAACCACTAGACCAGCCCAGTGGGCTACAATAAATATGCTGAAATGATTTTTGTGTACGGCTCTTGCAATGGAAATCCTTCAGCTAGGTGGAAGAATACCAACGTAGGTATCCTGGAAGAGTAATTCCAAACCGTAAAGTATTTTGTAAACGTTTTAATACTCTTCGTGAGACTGGTATACTTTCCAACGCTCATTTTCATCTGAATGTCAACCGGTAAATTTTGATGAAAGGGAAAACATTCTTCAGATTGTACAGCTTAGTCCTACAACGAGCACGTGAAGAATTTCTATCCGACCCAATATTGCCCAAACTGCCTTTTAGAGGACATTACATTCTCACGGACTACGTCTTTATCATATTCAGAAAGTTCAATGCCTTTAGCTTAGCGACCGTATCAGACGACGCTAAAAAAAAAACACATTTTTTTAAAAATGGTTTTACAATAATTACCAGTTACTTCCTTAAATACTACTTTCTAATGAAGATATTTTTACCCGTAAAAAAAACAACACGGAATACACATCAGTGTCAGAAGAAAACCCACATGCGTTCGAATCAAATTTACATCAACGATTTTCGGTGAACGTTGGTGTGGCACGATCGAAAATCACTTAATAGGCCCTTTCATAGAGTAGAACGAATCACGAAAAATAATTATCTGGAATTCTTAAACAATGAATTTCTTAGTGTTTGAAAATTTCTCATTTTCCGTCATGTGTAGAATAAATTAATAAACGTACATTTTCTAAATTTAGTAATAGAATATCGTTTTCAGTTAGGTATAAACGCTCACTAATGTTAAATAAGTCCTGTGAATATAAAGTATCATCTCTTTAACCTGCTAGGATCCTTCATAATTTAAACAAACTCTACGACCATCAGACTCATAATGAAATATTGCAACCAAATCGCAGAAGAAGAAAACAAAATGACAATGTAATG
>JAAAKQ030224996.1:0-11388 GCA_010016005.3 Zanna intricata | reverse complement strand
ATTATTTACATCAATCTTCTTATAATTAAATTCTCTACAATTTATGTTTAAAAAATGTATGATTTATTGTCAATTTAGCAACGTTATTGTATGTCAAACGTAAAAAAATGTGTTTTTTGACCCTATTTTTGGCATTTTACATGGAATATCTTAGAAACTAAGAGAGATATAGTTGTGGGACCACAATCAGTAAACAAAGGTTACCTGCTATTAACGCCGGCGATGGTATTTGGGCGAGGAGATCTGATATTTCTAGAGTACTGAACACAGAGTTAGGTGAAAGGTATAAATTACATATACGCAATATAAACAGGACTGAGATATTTTCAGCAACCGCTGGAATGAGGGTAGCCAGTGATATCCTTGTAACTGACATCTCATTCCGCATGAAGATAGCAATACCACCACTCTCTCTTTTATCTACAAAACAGTCATGTCTCTCACATGTATAGCATCTGAGGGATACCACATCTTTTTGTAGTAGAAGCGTTTCTTGGAGGCACATTATTAATTGTTTAAGTGTGCACATCAGTACTCTAATATCTTCAACGCGGGACCTAAGACCTCTAACATTCCACTGAATTACGTTCATGAATAAAAGGTGGTTAGATGAAGAAAATAGGTAAATGTATAACAAAGTTAATTATAGGTGATTCAGTTTTTCTTTTTTGAATTTTTGATTTTAAGGAAATCTGATGCCCTGGGATCGGGCTATTCCTCTACCATATCCTACAGTACATCTAGTGTTAGAGGAAATTTTGATAATCGAGACAATATGGATGACGTACCAGAGGAAGTTGTTGTATGGGCTCCCTTAACAGGGAGCTTATTTGGTGGCTTACCACCTGATGTAGTTACTCCTGCCCATGTAGGCAAAGCTCTGAAAACATGAGTTTTGAGAGGAATTCACTAAATGCAAATGGACGCTTTTTTTTTGCCTTAGTCAGCTCTGATATAAAAGCTGTGAGTGAGGCTAGTTGATCAGATATAAGATCTGTACAAGTTTTTTCAGCTCGTTGCAGGATCCGCAGTGCTGATTGCCTGCATTTGCAGATGCCTGCTTTGATGTAGCAGCGGCAAAAGGACAGATCTGGTTTAACCAGGTTCTTGAGTTGATAATCTTTTTATATTCTATGCAAGCCACTGGAAAAGAAAGCGTCTGCTCGGTTGCAATTCTAAAAATTTCCTTTTCTTCCTTGAAAGTTAGGCAATCTTGGAAGCGGGCTGTATGCAAACTGCCACAGTTCATGCATTTTTCATCTTCTACGCATTCAGTATCATTGTGGCCTTCCTTCGCACACTGAGCACAGATTTCTGTTTTCATGCAAGATGTTGTAGTGTGACCATATCCTTGACATCTAAAACATCACTGTGGATTAGTTATGAAAAGTTGTACCTGAAACAGACAGGTAACCCATTTTAATCTTTTCAGGTGGTAGCGGGAGACTAAGAGTCAAAATGAGAGGAGTCTGTTCTTCCAGTCTGCTCTGGCGTTTCATTATCAGTTTTTCCTCTACAACAGCTTGACAATGAAACTCATAGTTTCAGAGACATGCATGTCCAAAAGGATTCAGCAAAAAATTACGCCCTGGCTCGTATTTAGTGTTTTGTGGCATTCTGCACTTATCCCACCCATCTTGGGATACAACCCAAGATGGGTGTTCTTGGGTGGGTGATACCACCCATTTTGGTTAGACATAGCAGAGATCGACTCTGCTTTTCATTATTCGTTTCGATCAGAATCGATCCGTCATGTAACTTTTTGATATTCTTTGGGGAGCCACTTGAACCAGTTATAGTTTTATTAATTACGAAAGGTGAGACCTTTTGAAGGAAGCCACCTTCCTGGCTATTTTTTAAAACCACAAATCTATGTTTTTGCATTGTAAACTTGTTCTGTCACTATTTAAATTAATGTCACCTTGAGAACTATTATCCTCGTCCGAAAATCACAGAGTGAGGCCTTTTCTCTAGACTAATATTTTTGGTGGTTTTTTCAGATGGACTACCAACCATCATAAGGTTTTGTGAACTAATTTTGTTCCCATGAGTACTGGCGAAATAATGGACCACTCCAGCAGAGTGCACGTGTACTGGAGCTAGAGCTGATTACAGCTGGGTTCACCCAGGTGCCCAGAGGACATCGTTCGAGACTCACTTCGTTCCCACCTTAGGTTACGATTGCATTTAGTAAGGTGTTGCAACATCACCAAGTGTTATGTGTAAGAAGAAATAGTGTAGAATGTTGTTGTGTAGTTGTGAGATTGTAGAATCTCACAGTTGTGTGATCATAGTGAATTTTAAGTTATTATCAATTTTATTAAATTTAATAAATAATGTATCAATTTGATCATTTTCATTGTATATAATAATGGTATCAACATAACGTTTGTATAAAATAAAATATCATGTCGGGTTAAGATTTATTTTTACAGAAGTTTCTTCTAAAAATTGTGGTATATTTCTGAAACAATTGTCGATAAAGATTCACCCATCGCTAAACCAAATGGTTGTTTGTAAGATCAGTTTTAAAAGTGAAAAAACTAAAATCACAACATAATTTAATCATATCAATTAATTCATTTATATATTGTATATTTACATCTATGTTGTTTTTTTTTTAAGTATTTTTAATGATTGTTACAGACTTAGTTATATCTATATTTGAATACATATTACAAATATCTAAAGATATAATTTTGTACTATTATTTATGTTAATTTCATGTAAAGGATCTATAATTCTATAACTGTTTTTTAAACTATATGTAATATTTATTTTTATTAAATTTTTTAATGTATTTGCTAAAGATTTACTTAAAAAGTATGTTGGTGAAAGGGTAAAATAAATTAACAGTCTATTTTTAATGAACAAAAAATTTCTAAAAAACGATAAATTATCTAAATATGTCCTAAATATAAATATAAACAGCTAATAAACAACTAAAATATCTATCTGATCAAATGGTTTCCTTTAATTTTATTTTATTCACCAGAATTCACTATTAACTTCAGTATACTGTTGACATTCAAACCATCATGACTGTGTTCTCATTTTAATTTTTGACTCGTTACAATATTTTTAATTTCCTGATGACTGTTTGAGAAAACCAAAAGATCATGAGAACATATTTTTTTTGCTCGTATGGTGGTTAAAAAATTTTTTAATTATTATTATTCTTATTCAAAGAGGGAAAATTAACATTTTTTAAAATACATCGGGATAAATAATATTTAACATTAATCAAAATTGTACAATTTATCTCATTTTTTAGCTGTCTATAACGCTATTATTAATTTGCAAATATAGTAACATGATCCTTTGGCCGAGTGGTAGCGTCTCGGTCTTTCATCCGGAGGTCCCGGATTCGAATCCCGGTCAGGCATGGCATTTTTCACACACGCTACATTTCATTTATCTCATCCCTCTGAAGATATACTTAATTGTGGTTCCAGAGGTTAAAAAAAAAAAAAAAAACAAACAACATGATCCAAGCTTATGTTAGTTATAAGCAGACACTGTAATGAAATGTTTTCCCTCTAAACACAATAGAAATATTTATTATTTCAATATTGTACTATTTTTGCACGCATGTATCCTATAATTACCACACAATGAACACAGATATGTATTTATCTATTTCCATACCGTTTAAATTTTACCTACAGAGATAACGATTACCAAGATAATGACAAGAAACTGAGATCATGCAATCACTCCCTCTCCTCGGTCCCTCAAACCTAGTGTCACAAAGTCATTATGGAATTTATCTAAAGATCTTATCCCAGGTCATCCAGGTTTTTTCTCTTCAATTGCTTCCTTGAATGAAGCATAAAGCGCTATGACCTGCGCATTAAGTAAATTAAAATAATTTTCAATATAATATCCAGCTGTTTTCATCTATTGTTTAATTTCTTTATTTTCCTCTACCTCCTACATTTTTTGTTTATCTCAAGTTTGCAGGAGCAGGCAATTATAAAACTAACTTTTTTCCAAGCTATCGCAACACCTGGCCAAACCAGTTATAAATACTGATGGCCCCTCAAACACTTAAACACTAACATGTTGTGATATCATAACTGGCCCTCATTCATTTTATAAATGATCTTAATACTCAGGAATTTAACATTTAAACCTTCAGCTATAAAAAAAAATTGCATATCAAGTATATGAAGAAATTTCTTAACGCATTTGATATGCTTTGTTATTCAGTTATTTATCAAATTAAACATTTATTTTCAATTAATTACTATTTATAACAATTTATTGGTAATAATGTAAATTACATCAGATTATTGAAATTAAGAAAGATTTTCCTAACACAATCACACAGATTCTTTTAAACTATTTACCCAAATACAATAAATAAATATATATATTTTTTTTATTCGATAACGCAAAAGGAATACATTGAGATATTAAATTAAAATTATTAATTCATAAAATAACTACCTGCATTGTATTTACAAGTCCTGCACTGTTATCAATCATATTTCTCATGGGAATATGAAATTCATTTAAAAAAATTCCTTTTTTTATCAGCTCCTTAGTAAGCTCATAAATGAATACCTCACAGGTAACTTTTGTGGAACGATTACGAATCCTAAAAGAAAATTAAACAAAAATTAAAATCTTACAAGTATACAAAAAAAAATAAGCTTTAATCAAAAAATTACTCTACTATATATACTTTAGAATTTTGGAAAGTAAACTGTGTAGTTACTATTATAGTAGAGACTGAATTAGATCAACTTGCAGATCGACTTTCCTGACAGAAACAACCTCATATCAAAAACTTCAATCACTAGTCATTATACAACAGCAGTTCAAACACCCTCATAACTAGAGATGGACATTTCTGACAAATGAAAATAGAATGTTGGTTGAAAAAAAAAATAACAACTTGTACAAGCTGTAGAGAAAAAACAAATAGTATTAGTCTCTTAATGTACACAACTAATTTTTCCATCGCACTGCTAAACCGCTTGTCTTTTGCATTTAAAAACTATTGTTTTTATTTTAATATTTTTGTCAATTTATAGGCTACAAGCTGCAGGATATTTCAGAAAATGCTGTAGAATATGGTAAATCATTTTATCACAAGACGACAGTTCTACGACCTTTTTATTCTGCACTTTAATATTACAGTATTTTTGTGAATAGCTGGCCTCCGTGGCGGAGTGGTAGCATCTCGGCCTTTCATCTGGAGGTCCTGGGTTTGAATCCTGGTCAGACATGGTATTTTTCACACACGCTACAATTCATTCATCTCATCCTCTGAAGATATAACTTAACGGTGGTTAAACAAAAATAAAAAAGAAAAAAAAAATTTTTGTGAATAAGATTATTTGATTTTTTCTAAACCATACAATCTTACAAGTCAACATACAGCATTCATTTTAATATCAACAAAACAACAGTTCCTGGGCAAACAAATCATTCTTAGCAAACAGCAAACTGTTTTTTTGTTCTACCTGTTAGGCAATTCAACACAACTGCTGTGCAGTATTACTATCAGGCGGGTAAGAATAGTTTGTATTTTGTTGAAGCAAAATAATGGTTTGATTTTTCTGAGAAACAATGTTTTAGTCAAATCGTTTGATATTTTCTGACACATCGCTACTCATAACACGACCAACGCATTTATTCCTGACCACTTACAATATTCAGCTTAAACCTCTAAATATAGCATTTCAGTCAAAGAAACTTCAGTCGTCAAAGACAAAACTTCATTGCATTCAAACCGGTTTATATATCCCACACATATATTTAAACCAGTTAAATAAATGTAAACAGCGCTCAAAATGTAAAAATTCGTAGAATTAAAAGAAGTATTTAAGTGTAATAAAAAATGCTATGCAACACTTTATGATGAAAAATTCAAGTGAATATGAGACTTACTGTACGGTAATACGTGATCCTTAATGATGCGCTGTTATTTATTTCCAATGTATAAACAAAATCTCTATGAATTTATACTTTTTATAGCTAATTTTTTTTTTACATGTACTTTGCATCGAGCATCAGTCAAGACCTAATGTGTTGCCTATGAGTTAATTCATATTATTTGTTGTATCCATAAGTTGATGGATCAATAGAAAGAATACAAAATTAAAATAAACAAAAAAAGTTTTATATATATTATATATTCACATTGTTTTAAATTTAAATACTAAAAATAAATGTTTTGCTCAAGAATCTCTCATATCTTTATATTAACAAAAATGAATAATGGTCTTGCTAAAAGAATACAATTTTTCTTGAATTTTTACCACCATATATTTTTACAATTAAGACTGACCACAAAAAAAAAATAAAAAATATATGCCAACAATTCCAACTATTTCTTTTTTACTGAAGATTGTATTAACATAAAGTAAAAATTAAATAAAAAAAAAAAAAACAAAAGTAAAATAATGAAAATAAAACCTACCTCATTAGTATTTATATGTACATTTATATATATAATTTCACTTATATCTGTGTAGTTACGTTATAAAATTTCAATATTAATTTTTTTTACAAATTTATCTTTATAAAGGACACCAATTTTTTTTTATTTTAATTTTTGTTCCTTTTTTCAGTATTTAGGCTTAATGATTTACTGAACGATATAGATTACTGATACAGTGAGCAATTACGTTTTTCTGACAGACAAGATGATGAAAACTTAGGAGGAAAAGCGAGAATAAAATTTTTTTAAATATTAATAAATTTAATACAAAATTCAATAAGAGAAATATAAAATCTTGAAAAATTTTAGAGACGCTCGCAATATTCAAATTTTATTTTTTGTTAAACATTAATCCAATAATAAATTTTTAACTATGATAGATACAGATTTTTCAAACATTTAATTTGACTAAATGAAGAAAATATAATAGCCTGAGATTTGGATGAAAGCTCCAAACCATTGTTGATTACAATCCATACACCTTTTATTTTAAATTATTTTATATGCTGAGAATCTCAAGAGGTTATTGACATATTCATAGATAGTTTCTCATTACCTTATCATCAGATTAAAACAATTTTAAAAAGTTCATAAAATAATACATTCGGAAATACAAGCTGTAACTGACTAAAGAACTTGGTTTCTGTCCCTAAATGAAAAACCATCGCAATACTGCATTTATATGAACATGATTCACAAGTCAAAATTGTCGATTTTACATGAAATTATAGTTCAAGAATTTAAAAAAAAGGTGTTCCCAAAATTAGGATTGGAAAACCGGACTATAAATATTATTTACCGCATATTACATGAATAAATTAAATGTATTTATTATTATTTATTAATACAAGGTCCAGTTCAAAAATAAGGGCTGATGGGTTATAAATAGCAATTCATAACACTGATCGGTTTGCACATGGTGCTGTGGTTTCAAGTGGCCTGTTGAGCATGTAATCACCGCATTGCCTTTGATTCATTGTTGTTAGCCTTTGTGAGACGGTGCATTAAAACAAGTGAAGTAATAACAAATCTTGCCAGTTGTGAAATTCTATCAGCAATTAGATTTTTAAATGCAAGAGGATGTATTGCTGCTCTAATTCACTATCGATTGTGTGAAATATACAGGCCTACCGCGATGAGTGAAGGGAAAATGAGGGGACAGTGTCAGGAATTTAAGAAAGGCCATTCAAATGTTTACAATGAACAAGTGGCAGGTCTAGTGTCCAGACTGACAAGCTTGATGATTGTGTGATGAATGTGTGTGTGCAAAAGTGAAAGAAAGTTGTTGCTTTATGATTAACAATCTTTCTCTAAAATTTCCAAAAGTTTCAAAGAAAATTTTGTTGAGATTCACGACTGATACTCTAGGCACTGAACATTGTAATCTGTGTGCACGATGAGTGCCAAAAATATTCACAAGTGCTCTCAAAGATTACAGAATATGACATCTGTATGTACTTTTCTTGACTGTTTAACTGCAAGGGAAATGCATATAAAATATCTCCATATTGTTGAAACAACAATCTATGCAATGTCATCATTCCAGTTCACCTAAAATAGAAAAGTTCAAACAAGCCCAGTGTTCAAGGAAAATCATGGAAACTTATTCCGGGACCAGAAGTGTACACTTCTGATTGATTTCATAGAACCTGGAACATCCATTGCACCACAAGTTAATTGTCAAAAAATTTCTAAACTGTGTTGTGCCATTCAAAACCGATGACAGGGAATGCTGAAATCAGGAATTATTCTTCTTTAAGATAATGTGCATCCATACGTGGCTGCTTGCACAACAAAAACAATTAAAAAATTTTGATGGGAGATTTGTTCTCATTCCCTCATAATCCTGATCTTGTGGCCTGTGACTACCTACTCTTCCTACATTTTAAAGACTGGATTGCATCTTAAATCTCAATACAAAAGTGGCTACAATCCCAGGTGGCATAATTTTACGCAGCGAGTTTAAAGAAACTTAATTTTACAAAATCAAAAGTGTTTAGAACAAAATGGAGATTATGTAGAAAAATAAAGTAAATATGTATATTTTTGAAACAACTAAAATAAATTTTTTATTTTTTCAATTGTTCTGATTTTGTTACCGATTGGCCCTTACTTTTGAACAGCACCTCATATAAATTTAATAAAATTTGCAAATACAATTAGAATATAAACAGTATATATATTTAAACCGAGTGGTAGCATCTCGGCCTTTCATCCGGAGGTTCCGGGTTTGAATTCCGGTCAGGCATGGCATTGCAACCATAAGAATAACTAATATATTGAAATGTTTTTTAAAAATCAACTGTGATTGTGGTTTATGGTTTATAGAATATTTTAAAGTTGGATACTGTACAAAACCATTTTAAATATAAAATAAAATATATTATATTTACATAAAGTAAATATAACATAAATGCAAATTGTGAATGTTTTTTTTTAATATTTTGTAAACTTTTTACATATATTGAAACTCTTAAGTGAAATCTATTAACTCTCTCTAATTACGCCGGCTTAACTATCATGGATCAAATGAAAGATCAATAGTTAAACTATTCACGTAAGAGTAGTCTATCTGAGCGACACTTATAAGAAAAAAAGGGATAAGAGTGAAAAGGAGCCAGAGAATATATATAAATATATAATTTTATTTTTTCCATTATCTTGAGCTTGACGTTGAACTAACATTAAACAAACAAAAGTTCATCTTTTGCAATATAAAAGTCCCTTATACGCACACATTCTTTCCACATTAGGTGAGACTTTTACAGAAATCAATAACTTGGATTCAAACCCTCTGAATTTGAAGTCACTCAAGATAGCCTCAGCTATCAGCTTTTTAAGATATAAAATTCTCTTTTCAAAAATAGTACGATATTCTAAAATATAATCTGCCATCTCTGCCTCCTCCAGGAAGAATAAGAGAGTACACAGCAGAAATCCTGACCAATCACTTCTATGTCTTGTTATGTAATGCAAAGATAGCGAGAGATTTATGTATCTCCTACAAAATTGCAGAACCTGAACAAAAAGTTCCCTGCTGCTTCTTTCTTTCATTGAGCAAATATTTATTTTGTTTTATTTATGGATAGAATTATTTACTGTTGTGATCCTTTAAACCATTAAGAATAATGACCAGGGCTGACCTTGGTGCTTCATTCTCCTGGCATAATTCCCCTTCTGTCTCATAATCCACCAAGGCCAGACTAGGAGACATATAATTTCTAAATACAAAACAGCCATTAACACTTAACAACTGCGCCGATCTGAGACAAATTGCCGTGCTGACTAAATTAACTTACACGCGGTCATTGTCATCCCCACCCTTTCGTTATTTTTGATTAAAAAAATGTCTAAAAATTAAATTATGTTAAAAAACTCTTCGTATTTGTATAAATCAAACATCATTTCAAAACAACCAATATAACAATTACCACAGATATAAATAAAAATCGTCGTTTTTTAATTACATAAAATTTGCGTATTTAAGAATTTTATCTTTTTCCTTTGCCAATAAATATGTTTTTTACAATTTTTTTTGTTCTATGTATAAAGCAGAGTTTCTTGATTTGAAAGAAACTATATTTTCTAAGATAGGTTGAAAATTGTTAGAGATCTAATCGCATAAAGAAGACAATATTTAGAAAATAATTGCACGTATTATTGAATGACAAGATAATTGAATCAATTGATGAATGACCCTCCGCACAGCACCGTGTGGTCCATGGAGACTGTGCAGTTAACTGGTACCATTTCTAAATTTTTATTAGAAAAATTTGAAAAATTCAGTATAAAAAAAATTACTGAAAGTTTATATAAATTTATTCACATTTTAATAAAACTATTATTATAGATGGGATAACATTGCACTTTTTGATAAAGATAAAATGTGCGTTTTTCTCTGAATTATAGTTTATTTTGTACAACTATGAAAGGTTTTTCACAAAATATTTTTACACGGATTTATGAAGACGAGTTTGCCAATATAAATGAATTTTTTGGCATGCCCCCATAGAAATTTGAGCAAAATCTCAAGGTAAATCCCCCTTCTTCCTTCCTTACCTGGTTTAGTAGGAAAATTTTTAATTTCTTATTTGGTAGATTTATAAAACTATTTTTAGATTAGGCTAAGTACATAAAAATTACTAAAATTAATAGGGCCTAAAATCAATATACCCCTACCTAAAAGTGATTGGCGCATTTGGATAGATTTAAACCTCGTCAAACATAAGTATAACAAAATAAATACATAAAAATAATAATAATTAATGAAAAATAATATTTCAGTTTTAAAACTTACCTTCAATAATTTCTTTGCAAGCTTACCCATGTGTGGTATATAACAAAGCACTCATCTACAAAGAGTGTAATTTGATCGCACCCAATGCACCTATAAAATGTTCTGGTAATGCGGTTATTGGCAGAGCACACAACAACACAAACTCGCTGACGTACGTCGGGGTCACGTTAGGGAAAATGTCTCATTTCAGTTCCCTGTAGCCGTAATAAGTCATGGTTACGCACATGAGAACAATGAATAGGTGCTCCTGTAGGTGCCAAACGGACAAACCCTCTAAGCACTTGTTCTCGAAACCACCATTCTCAAAACGGATTATGATTTGGTACCTAATTCACTGACTTGTAAAATACAAAGGAATTCACCATCATCAAATAAATAAATGGGAAAATAATTTTTTGTCCATTTATTCGTTTGTCGATGCATATCGTAGTTCATGCCAACTGATCAGATACATCAACCATTCCCATCCGTATAATCCATATCTACTGTATAGGCATTAGCATTGCACAATCTATAAATTTTCATTTTTTTTTTTTTTTTTTTTTTTTTTTTTTTTTTTTTTTTTCCGGTGACTCCTTTGGGTGTTTGTTTGATTTGTTGTTTGGTGTTAGGTGGTGGGGGGGTCGGATGGTCTTGG